>CAMZMU010000033.1:17513136-17672626 GCA_947311845.1 Poa pratensis
ACAAATGTGCACATATTTGAGATGATTTGAGATTATTTGGCTTTTCTTCATTATTACGACCCATGTTTATACATCGCTTTCTAAGAGTATACAATTAAACACATCCAATTTATTAAATTTAAGTTTAAAAACTGAGGCATTTAATATTTGTCAGGTAAACATAGAACCATTAGATTTTGCCATTATAATTAACTAATTTCATGTCGATGAAAGAAAACATGGCTTTAATTCCATGAATAGAACTTCACAATGTTCCTAATTATCGACGGTGGAGTTCTAGCTAAATTTGCAGTACTCTCACGTGTAGCAAGACATTGTCTTTATCAAAAGTAACAATAAACATGAATTTATTTTAGTTCAGATTTTCAAGTTTTAAATTACATGGTGAATATTTAATATGTTAATTATTTAATGACTTGAATTATAATTTATTCCAAAATATGTACTATATATTATTAGAAAATTTATAGCTTTCGTCCTCTTTTTTTTGACTCGTTTCTTGCATATACAACAAATTAGCAAGTTAAGTGTCAGGTGGATCAATATTTCTATTATAGTTATAATTTGTGGAATAATAATCCACAAATAATATTTATCATAAGATATTTGTAACTATATATTATTTGAAAATTCATTGTGTAATCGCTATTTATGGAAAAAAATGCAGACATACACATATTCTTTTTCTCCTATTTAACATAGTCTGCATAATTTGGTTTAAAACAAATATAATGAATACAAAATTACTAAGAAATCGATCTTAGAGCGGTTTCGATAAAACTTCGATCTAGATGACATCGAAGGTTAGCTTGCATTGGTAGCCGATGACATCGAAAATTTTGAAAGCCACACTAATAATGTAATCCTACAAACTTCACATGGATCGCTAGAACATGCCGACATGGCTGCCACTTGTAGGAAAACTCCGACAGGTCATCCGATGAAACAGTAGATTGCATCCGAAATTATAAGTTAATGGTAAAATATTACAAGAGCTAAAAGATACAAAATTAAAAAAATCCGCTTTCTCTATCCTTTCTGCCTAATTTACTCATGTTTCACTAACTTTTGTCCTTTTTTACAATTTTTTTGCAGGTTCTTGCATTTACAACAAATGTGCACATATTTGAGATGATTTGAGATTATTTGGCTTTTCTTCATTATACGACCCATGTTTATACATCGCTTTCTAAGAGTATACAATTAAACACATCATATTTATTAAATTTAAGTTTAAAACTGAGGCATTTATATTTGTCAGGTAAACATAGAACCATTAGATATTTGCCATTTATAATTAACTAATTTCATGTCGATGAAAGAAAACATGGCTTTAATTCCATGAATAGAACTTCACATTGTTCCTAATTATCGACGGTGGAGTTCTAGCTAAATTTGCAGTACTCTCACGTGTCAAGACATTGTCTTTATCAAAAGTAAGCAATACATGAATTATTTTAGTTCAGATTTTCAAGTTTTAAATTACATGGTGAATATTTATTAGTTATATTATTTAATGACTTGTAGATTATAATTTATTCCAAAATATGTACTATATATTTATTAGAAGAATTTATAGCTTTCGTCCTCTTTTTTTTGACTCGTTCTTGCATATACAACAAATTAGCAAGTTAAGTGTCTGGTGGATCAATATTTCTATTATAGTTATAATTTGTGGAAATAATATCCACAAATAATATTTATCATAAGATATTTGTAACTATATATTATTGAAAATTCATTGTGTAATCGCTATTTATGGAAAAATATGCAGACATACACATCTTTTCTCTCTATTTAACATAGTCTGCATAATTTGGTTAAAACATATAAATGAATACAAAATTACTAAGAAATCGATCTTAGAGCGGTTTCGATAAACTTCGATCTAAGATGACATCGAAGATTAGGCTTGCATTGGTAGCCGATGACATCGAAAATTTTGAAAGCCACACTAAATATGTAATCCTACAAACTTCACATGGATCGCTAGAACATGCCGACATGGCTGCCACTTGTAGGAAAACCTCGACCGACATGGTCATCCAATGAAACAGTAGATTGCATCCGAAATTATAAGTTAATGGTAAAATATTACAAGATCTAAAAGATACAAAATTAAAAAAATCCGCTTTCTCTATCCTTTTCTGCCTAATTACTCATGTTTCACTAACTGGCGAAGTGGTTTTCTATCTATACAACTATACCAATATAAAAAACATAGAACCAGAAACCAAACAATCACAACCATTCAAACAACATTCCCGCATTAACACAATTCACACTAAATTTTAATTAATTCTCAATAGTTACTAGAGATGACAATAGGAGATAGCATGTACGACAGTTATTTTGCCTTCTCTAAAGTCGACATGAAAGGATATTTATCTAATTGGAATAACTGCGCATAAATTAAATAATATCAATAATTTACCTAATTATTATTTGAAATTGTACAAAAAATATCAATAATTTATGATTATCTAATTGGAATATACTGCGCATAAATTAAATATATCATAATTTTTCACCTAATTATTATTTTGAATTTGTACAAAAAATACACATTAATTCTTAGTCAAGTTATTTTTTTTTCTAATTCTAAGTCATTGAGAATTAACTTAATCAATGTCGAGTTTCGGATGTTGGATTGAGTCGTGATTCGTTCTATCTGAAGTTGCAGTTGCAGTTGCAACTGATTTCATTGTATTATGGATTGCAACTAAGAAAATGGTCATAATATTGGATTTGCATATTAGTTCATGCTGATCAGGAAATTCATTTGGCTGGATCCATATTTTTATTTCATCGGCAGTACAAATTAATTTTAATTGTATGGTTTTAAAACTAAGCTAAGTGGCTAGTAGCTATAATATTTCTATTTATTTATAATTTGAGGAATAGTAATCCATAAATAATATTTATCATATGATATTTGAAAGAATATATTATTTCACAATTCATTGTGTATAGCTCTTTATGCAAAACATACGCAGACATACGCATATTTGTTTCTTCTCTTTGACATAGTTTGCAGTCTTCGGTTACATACATATAAATAGTCAAATACCAAATTACTAAAAAATTGATTCTAGAGCGGTCTAACCTAGATGAGACTGAAGTTAGGCTTGCAGTGGTGGCCGATGACATCGAAAAATGTGAAAGCCATACTAATATAAATAGTCTATAAACTTAAAATGGATTTCTATCAATAATTTTCACCAAAAAATTATTTTGAAAATTGTAAACAAACTACACATGAATTCTTAGTCGAGTTAATAATATAATTTTTTTATCTAAGTCGATTGCGAATTAACTAAATCAATGTTGAGTTTGGGACCGTTGGATTGCGTCGTGATCGTTCTATCTTGGAGTTGTTGTTGCAATTGAGTTTCCCTAATCACATGGATTGCAACTAAAGAAAATGGTCATAATATTGATTTTCATATTATTCATGTTGATCTGAAAATTCATTAGGCTGGATCTATATCTTTATTTCATTGGCAGGTACTAAATTAACTTCTACAATATACGCGTTACCTTTATTTCCATGTTAAATTTTAAATCTGAACCGTTAACATATTTGTATTTTCTTATTTTAATCATTTAAGAGGTTACCAAATTGCTAAATAAAACACCATCTAATTAGCGAAAAATTTGACCAGATCATGCAATACTAAGCTAACGAAGCAGGAGGATCAAATCAGCGTTTGTAACATATAATATGAATTTATGATGACATCATGATGATGTCATCGCGTGCAAAATTTATCTTTTACCGGACCATATTGCATGTATGTATTGCTGATGTACTCTCTTTTACCGTATTCATGAATCCACACGTTTGACTCTCTCTTTTTTTTGGCACCAAACATGTACATACTACTATGGAGTCCGTTTACCGTTCACATGATTCTACGTGGTGTGTCATATGTACACTTCATTGTTGTACATAATGCTTTTTTCTTTTCATCTCGACCATCAAAAATAAGATCGATGAGCATATATTTTGCCTATGTCGATAAACATGGTGGCTCTATTTTAGACGCGTATATTACTTTAATAAATAATATATAATAGATAGATAGAATAATATAATAGATTATAGATAGATGGTGGTGGACTTGACAGCCGGAATGATATAGGAAACGAGTGCACTAGTTGCTGCTAATTTCGTGTTTAGATCTTTGTGTTGTCATGTCATCCGGGTTCAAGATTCAGAAAAGCAAGGCTAAGCACTATGCCTCTAGTTTTTATCGTCACGAACCGAATTACCTCAGGAGGTATTTCCACCTGGCAGGTTTGTACTCCTTCATGGTTCTTTTATTTTTTGAACTGTCAAAACAAAATTTAGAATAAAATTTTATTAAATTTAAAGAATTTGGACCAGATAGTAGGTTGTAATTAAGTCCCAAAATTTTGCAGATTTCGAATTTTCAGCTCAGGCTATAATTTTAAACCCCGAGAGTCGCGGAATCGTAGACAAGAAAAGCATAATACAAAATGCATACATTTTTGTTGGGTTATTGTCCTTTGCTACATGGCTTCTTCTATAGTGATTTTTTGTCATTTTTTCTTGGTTATCTGAATTTTAAATTTTATGATCTTTCTGTATCTACATGGTAATAATTTTCAGAAATTTTCACAGTTTGTGAAGTGTGCGTCAGAGTACAAGTAACCGGTGCTACAATGTACGTTATTATTAGCTCTTCTACGATGCACGTTGTTTCAGAAATTAAACACTTCTTTTAGCTTTTTCAGAAACTGAACTTCCTGACAAAGCATAGACCGTATCACGAGCAGAATAACAACAATGAACTGTTCACTACGGGAAACCCACGATACGCCGACGGCCAGAAGCGTCGCGTAGGCACGTTTGCCGTCGCGTATCGCCGTCGGCGTAGATGAATAACCGTCGGCGTATCGTAACCGTCGGCGACGCTGCAGTGGGACCCACAAAACGGCATCCTTCCGTCTCCGTCTGCTACACCCATACGCCGACGGCTGTGCCGTCGGCCTCTGCGTGCCACGTGGAGTGATCCTGTGCGTTGGGAAGCGCTCTACGCCGACGGCAATGCCGTCGGCGTATCCTTGACCATTTGGTCCTTTTTAGACGACGTGGCATCATCCTGTGCGCTGTGAGTTGCCCTACGCGAGGGCGTAGCCTTGACCATAATTTCCAGTTTTATCTGCTTGTTGCTGCTGTTTTCTTAGCACATTTTAAATACAATTAAAATTGCACAAATTATAAAACATTACAGAAACATCACAGAAACATCACATAGATATCCAAAATGACACAAACATGATTCAAATTTCATCCAAGTATTTATACAAACTCCAAACAAGTTCGAATTCACACACGCTACACCCGAACACATCCTACACCTCCGAGAGCCTGAGGCCGATGATTCCTTGCCTTGTCTCATCTTGGTCAATCACTGCATTGAGAAAGGGTAAACTTTTAAGCATGTTGAAAAATGTAGTAAATAAGAATAAAGACGTAATGCAATTAAGAAGAAGCATGTTGAAAGACTAAGCATGTTGAAAAGTAAATAGTACGCAAAAGGACATAAGACCCTCACCCCTAATCATCACTCTCATAGTTAAGTCCTGGGTTCTCATCATCACTATTAACATCACTATCACGAGTGTTGTATATTGGAACCTCCTCGCACGATGGAGGCTCATCATCGTCATCACTATCACTCTGTAACTTGTTGAGCATATCTATATCCTTTAGATCCACCACTACTTCACCACATGTTTGTGCATTGTCCTCGCGGTCCTCAAGACCTTGTATGCCAAAGTCCCCAAAGGTTTGTTCCTCTTGATAGAAAATCCCCTCGTATGTTTTAGGGTCAATGTTGTTGTAATCGTCTTCGGAGGGCATGGGTAGCTTACCACGTGGCGATACATGGAACACAACTTCCCAACCAATGAGTCCCTTTCTTGCATGGGTAGGGCAAATAATAAACTTGAAAGGCTTGGTGAGCCACAACAAAGACATCGGATCCTTGGTAGGTGGTTGAAGGCTTAACTTCAACTAACCCAATGGAAGGGGTACTTTTGGTTCCATGCTTAGGGTCGAACCAGTGGCATTTGAACACAACAAGCTTGAGTTCTATGTTCGTGTTATTGAACGTCAGCTCGTATACGTTCTGTAACCTTCCGTGGTAATCATAATTACCGGCTCCTTTGGTGAAGACCCCGGTATTTATAGTCTTTGCATTAGGCCGACTGTTCTGGTGATGCTCTGTATGGAAGCGGAACCCATTCACATCATACTTCTCATACTTCTCGACTCTACGGTTACAACCTTGGGAGACACATCTCAACTCATCTGACATCACAACGTTGGGATCAGCTCCCTACAAGTACAAATTGTTTTGTGTATTAGTAAGAGGGACAAGACACGGATTGCAAGGTAGAAGGGACAGGTTTGAAATTACCTTTTCCCTGAACCAAACCGTGAATTTTTTCTTTCCGGGGGCAGGCTCTTTCAAAGAGTGTCCAACGCGGCTTCATCGGGTCCATCTGATGTTCCCGACCACATTTCATCCGTGAATTGACTAAAAGGAGAAAATACGTATTAGACCGAAACCGTGTTAGTAGTTGCAAAGTAATTTGTTCCCCATTTTACCTAAGGAAACTGCCCTCTTCTCCCTGCTCGTCGTGGGTTACTTCCTTCATGTTCATAAGCACATAGAGCATTATGCACTCCAGCTCATCATTGGTCAAGTTATACCTTGTTGGGCCACCGCTCTTGCCACCCGGACACTGGAAGAGGACGAGATTGGGGTCTCGCTTGGTCTCGTCGACATTGTACCGAGAGGCCTGGTTATGCATAGTGGGAACATCATCGGGGTAGTGATGATCCCGAAGAGTAAGTCTTGATGCCTGCACAAATAACGGGATTTAGGTTGAGACTCCAAGTGCAGAGTGTATAGTAAGTGGAAGACAGTTTTCCCCACGAGGGGTGACTCGAGGGTTTAATATCGAACTCTCGGGGAATCTGAAGTGGTAGATTTATCTTCTTATCCTTCTTTTGGTTACCTACAAAACAAGGTTAGATGTTTTGGTCCTCAACCTCACCTGTGGTTGTCAAGCACAAGGTGTAAGAATGATATCAGGATAGTTATGCAATGCAAACAAGAAATAAATATGCAATGATGGTGGATGCAATGATAAATGATATTTTTGGGTTTTTGAATGATGTATGCAAGATGAAAAGTATTTTTGTATTTTCGGATTTAATGATGGCTGAAAATAGAAAAGTGGTATATGGTGTTGGAAAGGTGTTTCTTATGATTAAAAATGGACTGGGGTTCATGGTTTCACAAATGCACTCTCTCTTTATAAAGTGGTAGACAATGGAACACACAAAGTTAACATATGAGATTGCAACACAGGGTTTGATAACAAGTTACTTAGATATATGGGCATCACGTCCTAACATAGAGATCTTTTGGTTATTAACCTCTCTTATACTCCACCAAGATGCGAACTAAATCATAACACCTCAGTAATTAAGATAACTCAGAGTATAGCATTAAGTATCATGACATGAAGTGAAAATAAGAACATGCTAGATCTAGTCATGGAGTAGTGGCAATGGTCACGCCCACATCCCCGGTAGCATGGTATTTTAGTTTATCCCTAGTGAGGTAACAAAGTAAGGTAAAGATACCAAAGTGGATCGCAGAACTTTCTCTCACGTTCACTGCACTAGCCACCCCCCGTTACTCCAACTAATGCACACGTTCCCCCACACACGCTCTCATAAACATGCTTGATCAAAACAAGTAGACAAGAACGGGGTACATAATATGCATCTATACTCATAACTGAAACAAACATTGCAATCTCAAACATATATTAACTCATAAAGATCCACCACAAAGGTATTACAACGGTGACCGTAATCATGTTCAGCAGCTCATACGGTGCTAATTAGTGAAGCTCAAGAGAGGAGAGATACATAAGTTACTTCCACAAACCCATAGTCCAGAGGTGGACTACTCCCTCTTCATCATGGAGACGGTGGAGAAGTCGATGGAGAAGATGGAGACCACGCCGGCAGCGCCCCGCCGGAGTTTTCCCCCTCCAATCTGCAGCTCCTGATCTCCGTTTCGGTGTTTCTGTGTTTGTGCGGCGCTCCTTCCAGAGAACGTCGGGGGACCTTTTTTATAGGCGTTTTTAGGTCAAGACGATGTCGGTGGAGAAGAGATCGAAGGCAACGGAGCCACGAGGCCCAAACGGGTGGGTCCCACGCGGCCAGTACCTGGCCGCGTGGGCCACCCGTTTGGCCCTCGGCCTCCGTTTGCTCGCTTCCTTCCGTAGTCTTCTTCCTTCCAAATATTGACGCCCGTAAATTTCCAGGTGATTTCGTTGACGTTTGGGTCCCTGAAACATTAAAATAAAAACGGGTTTTCTGCCTGTGCAGGGTTAATTCCATAAAAATAGGAAATATGAATATTCCCAAAATCATGATAAAACATTGATATAACCCTTATATGATGCAAATATGATTGGAATATAAGCAATTAAAGTGCAAAGTTCATGTATGCATTTTACATGCATCAACATCCCCAAGCTTAATCCATGCTCGTCCTCGAGTATGAAGATGATAAAACTAACATGGACTTTGCAATTTAATACTTAACAATGATATCAAAGATGATTACTATTGCTACATATAGTCAAATGATTCATTCTTCAAAGGAGTAGCAATATGCAAATAGTTTATGAAGTGATATCAAGTATTCAAGACAAGGATGTTCATTGATAGTTCACAAAGTGTAACATGTAGCAAGTAATATGGAACACATGTATGCATAATGATAAGTAGAACATCCTACAATGGTCATAGAGTGTAGATGAAAATCTGAATATGATAGGTGTACACTTTGGAAAGATGTATATGTGAGTAGAGGTAAAGCATGCATAAGTTTCATCCAACTTCCAAACTCTTCTACTTAAGTTAATGATTGCAATAAGGTATTCATTGGTGTCAAGCTCTCATTGCCCCTATCATAGCATCTTGAATGATTAAGGTTAAAGTGAAAGCAAATATGAGTAGTGTGCTTGATAAAGAATGGGTTGAATGTCTCATGCCCCTTGAATACAAGTACTTACACCATGTGTTACTCAACTTGGGAAACAAAGCAAGTTCAATTAAATATCATTGTAAGCATAATAGTATCATCAAGAGCGTCAACTGGGGTACCTCTTGTCCCAAGATATGGAACAAGCCCATATCAAAATGACAAGACAAACAAACAAAATGAACAATCTCAACACCCTTTTTATTTACCATTTGGAATAGTTTTTTATTGCAAGGTGTATCACAGAAGGTTCACCATAGTATGTAAGTAAATTTCCACCATGAATGATGCATGGCTTAGATTAGCGGCCCAGGCGTCTCTCTAACCATTTACACAAACTCATTTAAACTCACTCTATTTCCACATTTATTTCAACATGATAAGCATCCATAGACAAAAGCACATGATATCAACTAAATGAGATGAAGAGCGTGTTGAAAGCTTGCCATGTGACAGCACATATGGGCTAACTTCCAACCCAAAACATTCATCAAGCCACAAACATCATAATCTTAATCACAATGGGTCAAGTTTTATTATGCAAATAAAAGAACATTGTGCATCAAGTTCGTGAGAGCTATATAACCAATTTTTTCCATTGCAATCAATAACATAAACATTTTCATTCAGAGGTAAGATAACACAAACAACATGTTAAACATACTCGGAATAGCATAAAGCCAATAGGTAGATATGGTGGACTCACTGGAATAACTTTGGTTGAAGGTGTTGGAAACAAGTTTTTGCTTGTTGGAGTTTTTGGGCTAGCAAAAGGGAGAAAGTTGACCATCTAGATGCATGCATGAGTGTCCATAGAACTAACTAATCCATGTTAAACCAAGTGAAATAACAATCAGCACCAAAACATGAATAAGTGATAGCTCTACAAAAAGAATTTGCAAACTATTACTCATAAACAAGCTCATGAATCATGCAACTATATGTATCATTAAAAATCAAGTCAAACATCCCTTTTCCCAATCTTATAAAAGCATCCAACATATTTCAACCCATATTTCCAGTAGCTCTCTCATATATAATTGATAGTGTGGTGGTCTCTCAAGACTCAAACAAAAACAAAAAACGACGCTCCAAGTTTATGCGATAAAGTGTTTCGATCGAAAAACAGAAGTTGGACGTGTGCAAACCGAGAGTGTGTAGGTCCAGCGGGGTTGTCTTCACATCCCCAAGCTTATGGTCTTCACCATCCTTGGATAGCTCTTGGTGCATCTCCTCCAATCCCTGTGAAAAAACTTCAAAACACCGTTTCTCCCATCTCTTTTCTGTGGGGTGCATTAATAGTGATAAACAAATAGGTTCCTTGCTGCATATAATCCTTGAACAAAAATTCATATGACATGTCCAGAAAGTGTATAATGTTGTATGCCTACTCATAAACTCAATTGGATCAAAAAGATTCAACTTAAAAGCTCAAAGCATGCATCAAACAAAATGGGACAGAATCTGTCCAGAAAAACAGCAGCAGCAAAACGTATTTTTCTACCCTACCAAACTTTCTCGAAAAATTCCGAAAAAATTCATGCATACAGAGGATGAAAAGTTGCAACTACAGTTCAAATATGAGCTCATTCGGAGTTACAGAATAAGAATTAAAAATCATACCGTGCACTGACTCGTGCAGGAATAAAATCTCCGAACGCTATAAGCAACTTTTTCAAACCAAAAAGGGTAAAACTTGGCACTTTATTAAAAACTCCAGAACCTAACTAGACACAAAATCTCTTGTTACAGCAAGAGGACACAAAGAAAAATCACACAAAAAATAACCGGGTTGCCTCCCGCAAAGCGCTTTCTTTATAGCCATATAGCTAGGCTTCTTACTTGTTGTTTTATTGTGGACGAAGCTCATGAGGGAGCTTGAACTTTGGTGGTTCCCTCTTCCTTGGAAAGTGTTCCATGCACTTCTTGTGTGGAAACTGAAACTTTACATTCCCTTCCTTTGAATCAATGATAGCACCTGTGGTACGAAGAAAAGGTCTTCCAAGAATAATAGGACTAGAGGTTTTATTCCCCATATCCATGATTAGAAAATCCACAGGCACAAAAGTCATATGTAACTCTACCATAACATCACTTACTTTTCCCAAAGCATGTTTAATAGAGTCATCAGCAAGTGCTAGTTCAATAGAGCATTTTTCAAGATTTTTCAATTCAAGCACTTCATATAGTTCTTTAGATAAAACAGAGACACTAGATCCTAGATCAAGTATGGCATGGTGTGTCTCTTTTCCAATAGTTACTAGTACCTTAGGTATCCACATATCCCCAAGCTTAGGTGGTATCATAGCCTCTTGGTTGTACCTAGCAATCTTTTCTTTCAAGACATGATTAGCAATATAAGAACCAAAACCTGCTTGGTTAGTGTTGATGGAAGGATCACTTGCAAATTTTTGTAAGATAGATATTAATTCATGCAAGCTACAATTTTCTAAGTCAAGCAAAGGATCCTTGACTTCATTAAGCATTTTAACTTCCTCAACTTCAACCTCTTTCATTACCCCAATAGATTCTTTAGCAACTCTCTCTTGCTCATGAATGTGTTCCCAAGACTTATTGATAACCTCTTGGCAATATTTTATTGTTTCCTCATGTTTTTGGGCTGTAATGATGCTCTTTAATGATGAGACTTCCTTAGTAAGCTGATCTACCCTTTCAAACAAAGCATCTTGTTTTTCAAACTTAGAGATAAATTCCTTATTAAGCTCTTTTTGGGTAGATATAAAAGATCTAATGGTGTTTTCCAAGTCACTAGAAACATTACCACTAGAAGCATATTTATTTGGCACATATGGGGGTTTATTATAAGAGTTATAATTGTTGTTACCATACCCATTATTACCATAGTTCCTAATGAAGTTGACATCAATATTTTCAGAATTGTTTCCAACTAGTTCTTGCAAAGGAACATTTTCAACACTAGGTTTATTAAGCAAAGCAAGAATAGTATCCATTTTAGATGACAAATCATTAGTTTCTTCAATAGAGTTCACTTTCTTAGAAGGATTAGGTGCCCTATCAGTATGCCATTGACTATAGTTTTGTAAAATGCTTTCCAATATATTTTTAGCTTCTACTATAGTCTTACTCATAAAAGCACCTCCAGCAGCAGAATCAAGTATGTTTCTAGACATGTAGTTTAAACCATTGTAGAAAGAGTGTAATATGGTCCATTCATTAACTCCATGTGAGGGACAAGTTCTAAGCATAAGTTTTATCCTATCCCAAGCCATAGCAACATGTTCATTTTCATTTTGCCTAAAAGAAAGGATGTTGTTTCTATTTTGCAAAATTTTAACAGGGGGATAATATTTCTTAATGAAAGCTTCTTTTAGATCATCCCAAGAATTAATACTACCAGATGGCAAGGAATGCAACCACTCTTTAGCTTTTCCTCTAAGTGAAAAAGGAAATAACTTCAGTTTTAGGATATCACTTTCCACATTTTTAAACTTTTGCATGTCACATATTTCAACAAAGTCATGAAGATGCATAGAGGCATCCTCCATAGCACTACCACCAAATTGTTCCCTAGTTATCAAGTTCAACAAACTAGGACTTACTTCATAACTCTCAGCATTTATCTTAGGTGTGGCAATAGCTCTCGTGATAAATTGATCATTAGGAGTGTTTGTGTAGTCACACAGCTTAGTTCTTTCTCCCATTTTAGCAAGTTTTTTTTGGTATTTTTAATTTTTTATGCAAAACTGAAATAAATATGATATGATATGCAATGACACTAACAAAACAAATAAATTGCTTTGTAAGTAAAGATGGATAAGATGGTGCTCACGTAGGTGCAACCTCCCCAAGCTTAGGTGTTAGCACAAGTTGGTGACGTTGACTTTGTTGTGAGATGAATGCGATGATGCACACCCTTGGATAAATCTCTCAGCTACGATTCCCCGGCAACGGCGCCAGAAAACGTCTTGATGATCCCGAAGAGCAAGTCTTGATGCCTGCACAAATAAACGGGATTAGGTTGAGACTCCAAGTGCAGAGTGTATAGTAAGTGGAAGACAGTTTTCCCCACGAGGGGTGACTCGAGGGTTTAATATCGAACTCTCGGGGAATCTGAAGTGGTAGATTTATCTTCTTATCCTTCTTTTGGTTACCTACAAAACAAGGTTAGATGTTTTGGTCCTCAACCTCACCTGTGGTTGTCAAGCACAAGGTGTAAGAATGATATCAGGATAGTTATGCAATGCAAACAAGAAATAAATATGCAATGATGGTGGATGCAATGATAAATGATATTTTTGGGTTTTTGAATGATGTATGCAAGATGAAAAGTATTTTTGTATTTTCGGATTTAATGATGGCTGAAAATAGAAAAGTGGTATATGGTGTTGGAAAGGTGTTTCTTATGATTAAAAATGGACTGGGGTTCATGGTTTCACAAATGCACTCTCTCTTTATAAAGTGGTAGACAATGGAACACACAAGTTAACATATGAGATTGCAACACAGGGTTTGATAACAAGTTACTTAGATATATGGGCATCACGTCCTAACATAGAGATCTTTTGGTTATTAACCTCTCTTATACTCCACCAAGATGCGAACTAAATCATAACACCTCAGTAATTAAGATAACTCAGAGTATAGCATTAAGTATCATGACATGAAGTGAAAATAAGAACATGCTAGATCTAGTCATGGAGTAGTGGCAATGGTCACGCCCACATCCCCGGTAGCATGGTATTTTAGTTTATCCCTAGTGAGGTAACAAAGTAAGGTAAAGATACCAAAGTGGATCGCAGAACTTTCTCTCACGTTCACTGCACTAGCCACCCCCGTTACTCCAACTAATGCACACGTTCCCCCACACACGCTCTCATAAACATGCTTGATCAAAACAAGTAGACAAGAACGGGGTACATAATATGCATCTATACTCATAACTGAAACAAACATTGCAATCTCAAACATATATTAACTCATAAAGATCCACCACAAAGGTATTACAACGGTGACCGTAATCATGTTCAGCAGCTCATACGGTGCTAATTAGTGAAGCTCAAGAGAGGAGAGATACATAAGTTACTTCCACAAACCCATAGTCCAGAGGTGGACTACTCCCTCTTCATCATGGAGACGGTGGAGAAGTCGATGGAGAAGATGGAGACCACGCCGGCAGCGCCCCGCCGGAGTTTTCCCCCTCCAATCTGCAGCTCCTGATCTCCGTTTCGGTGTTTCTGTGTTTGTGCGGCGCTCCTTCCAGAGAACGTCGGGGGACCTTTTTTATAGGCGTTTTTAGGTCAAGACGATGTCGGTGGAGAAAGATCGAAGGCAACGGAGCCACGAGGCCCAAACGGGTGGGTCCCACGCGGCCAGTACTGGCCGCGTGGGCCATGCTCGTTTGGCCCTCGGGCCTCCGTTTGCTCGCTTCCTTTTTCCGTAGTCCTTCTTCCTTCCAAATATTGACGCCCGTAAATTTCCAGGTGATTTCGTTGACGTTTGGGTCCCTGAAACATTAAAATAAAAACTAGGGTTTTCTGCCTGTGCAGGGTTAATTCCATAAAAATAGGAAATATGAATATTCCCAAAATCATGATAAAACATTGATATAACCCTTATATGATGCAAATATGATTGGAATATAAGCAATTAAAGTGCAAAGTTCATGTATGCATTTTACATGCATCAGGTAGTACGTTAGCCTGGCGTCTGCCATCTCCTGGAGGATAGTTGCCTCGGCTATGCATGACTCAATCTTATTTTTGTTTCCACATTTGGTTCGAATATACTTAAACTCTCTCTCAATACAAAACTGCCAACGAAACTGCACCGGTCCACCCAAGAGTACCTCATTCGCAAGATGCACAACAAGATGTGCCATCGGAGTGAAGAAGCCTGGCGGAAATATCGTCTCTAAGTTGCACAGCAACTCCGGCACTAGTTCATGCAGCTTCTGAATAATTAGGGGACATACTTGCTTAGCACAGAGTGTGCGGAAGAAATGGCTCAACTCCGCGAGCACTCGCCAGACACTGTCGGGGAGATACCCTCGAACCATCACCGGTAGCAGCCGCTCAATCCATATATGATAGTCGTGACTCTTGAGCCCGGTGACTTTTCCCGATTGTATATTGACTCCCTTACTTATATTCGAACAATAGCCATCAGGGAACATCACGATGAATTTGAGCCAATGGAATGCCTCAGACTTTTGCATACTATTAAGGCAGAAGTCAGCATGTGGCTTGAACCAGTTCTTTTGATGGCCTTCAGGAGGCTTCATGTGCATTCTCTCCCTATCACAGAGCTTCTTAACATCAACTCTAGCCTTAACATTATCCTTCGACTTCTCAGGAATGTTCAGGACTGTGTGAAAGAGGGACTCTCCAACATTCTTTTCGGTGTGCATCACATCGATGCTATGGGGAAGTTCGAGGTCCTTATAATATTCGAGTTGCGTCAAGCCTGCCACGTGAGTCCAGTTGTGCGTCACACCATATCCCACATATCGTGGGCCTTTTCCCTCAGCAGGCACGAGAGCACTTAGCTCGGCGTCAACAGCTGCACCATCGAAAGTTGGTATTGCTTTTTCTTCACGCTCAACTCTGCCCTTCTTGAAGTTCTTTTTGTCTTCTCTAAACCGATGCCCTCTTTTGAGGAACTTTCGATGTGTGTCAAACGCGGAATACTTCTGTCCCGCCGTTAGCCACATGAACTCAAGTCGGTTCCTGCACACTGGGCATGGCCACTTACCAGCTGTACACCATCCGCAGAATAGGGCGTACCCGGGCATGTCATGCATGGAATTGTGATACCAAACTTTCATCAAGTTTGTCTTCGATGCACGATCATATGTCAACGTCCCGTGGTGCCAAGAGTGGTTCAGATCATCCACAATTGGCTGCATGTACACACTTAAATTCTTCCCCAGATATTCAGGACCTGGAATGATCAGCGAGAGGAATATGGTCTTCCTTTGCATTAGAGCTCCAGGAGGGAGATTGAGCGGAATAACAAACACGGGCCAGCAGCTGTACGAGGTAGTCGACAAACCATATGGATTGAATCCATCGGTTGCTATCGCGATTCTCACGTTTCGAGCATCTGCTGCCTCAACGGGGTGGTTCGCATCAAAGTTCTTCCATGCCGTACCATCAGATGGATGTCCCATCAATTCCCGGTCGTGCTCATCCTTGTAACTCTTCCCCGTTTTGTGCCATTGCATCTGTGTGGCAGACTCTTTGTTCATGTAAAGCCGCTTGATTCTTTGTATGAATGGGAGGTAACGAAGAATCTTAATGGCGACATTTGACCGCGTCTTTGTACCATCGGCTCCTTTTACCTCATGATACCTAGAGGCCTTACACAATATACAATACTTGTCATTGGCAAACTATTTCCAAAACAAAAGGCATCCTTTTGGACAACAATCTATCTTCTGATAATTCATGCTGAGATCTCGCAGGATTTTCTTTGTTTCGTACATGCTTTTAGGCAGACAATGCCCTTCAGGCAACAGGTTACCAGTTGTTTGCAGATGCGCTTCAAAGCATGAACGGGTGCTGCCATATTGGAGCTTGTTGGCTAGTGCTTGCGAGATGGCATCGAGCTGAGAAACTTTTGTACCCTCGTACAGAGGCCTCTGAGACGAGGCCATCATATCAAAGAAGGCCTTCGCGGTTGGCTCTGGGTCCTCTGGTTCACGCGGTTCCTCCGTTCACGCGGTTCCTCCGGTTCTGCAGGTTCCTCCGGTTCCTCCTGTGATGGTGGCGAATCTGGAATGTCGCCAGCACGGAGATCATCTAGCCAGTTTCTAATCCCATCATCTTCATTGCCATTGATCCGCTGCCGCATCACCCTGCCATTCTCGCGCTCGTACTCATCAAAGTTGACTGTCGTCACGAAGTTCGGCATATACCCACGAGAGAAGAGGTGTTTAATCATCTCATCCTTTCCCTGACGTGTACGAAACTTGCAACGAGGGCAAGGGCACTTTCCACGAGCGCCTGACTCTAAACCCTTACGCGCTAACTCCTTCACTAACAAATGCGTCTTCCATACCCACTCATCTGTTTTGTCAACCAAACTAGTTCGGCCACTGTACATCCACCCATTATCTGCCATCCTCTGCTGCTTTACTGTGAGCCAAATAATAATTACATGAAATTAAATGCATCATATTTTTATTTTCTTGCATGCAATGTCACCATTTTATTACGGCCAAATTTTATCTTTTACAACATGCAAGGGTTCACATACACTTCTAATAGGTAGGGGCCTATCCCGCCCGAGTACGTGTAGATCGAGTCGTGTCCCATGTTCCACCCCGACCCGAGACGGAATTTCGGCAGCACCTCCCCGCTGTTCTTCCGAATACACGTCTCGAGCTTGTCAAGCCGAGAGGGTGTGCATCCGAAGAACAACGGGGAGGTGCTGCCGAAATTCCGTCTCAGTAAGGGGTAGAACATGGAACACGACCCGATCTACACGTACTCGGACTGTCCAACAGGACAACCCGGAAGTGTTACGGTTATAAATATGCAAAGATGGACAATCCTGCATATTTATAAATTTGTAACCCTTCCAGATGGGATCTGACTCGGGTTACGCGACTGACTTGGCGATCTAGACCAAAGTAAACCTATGCAGCAAGAGAGGCAACAGATTTATACCCTTGAAGCGTGATCGGTGGCCGGAGAAGGTCGGGGACGCTCTCTGGAGGGGGCACCGAACAAGGGCACCGAGGCGGCCCTCCTCAGCTGGAGAAGAAGCCCCGTACACTACGACATCTGAAACCACAAAAACAACATATATATAAGAACATATGTACAACATAACTATTCATGTATTACTTAATGCTTCTAGGCATAACACCAAAACTCTTATGAAAAAGTTTGAACAATTATGACAGCTAGACATACACCATATTTGTAAACCACACATAGAACAATTAGTCATAATCAATCCATTAAACTAAACCTAGCCAAACACATAATTAGTACCAATTTATTTCCTACAGGGAACCAATCCACTACTTGCTGCCATGACACACATTACATCTACCAACTAGAAAATTAAACTACTCGTGCTCGTGCCCATGGACATGCTTGTGTGCGTGCTTGTGTGCATGAGATGGCTAGGGCAGAAGAGCTCGTGCTTGTGCCCGTGGATGTTGTTGACACGGCGGTCGACGGTGAGAATGATGCGCACGACGGCGGCATCCAGAGCATGTGGGGGGTGGGAAGGAGAGGGTAGCCCAGCGGCGGTGGTGCTCACCAAGGGGCAGCCGGTGTCGTGGGTCAGCCCGAGACGAGGACGGCGACCGGTCGATGTCGGGGAAGACGGGAAGTAGATGGCGGCCGTGGAAGTGCTCCTGCGCGCTAACCCGGCGCAGCGGGAAGCAGAGGAGGGAGGCGACGTGGGGGCTCTCGGGACGCAGAGGAGGGAGGCGGCGTGGGGGCTCTCGGGCAGCGTGGGGGCGTGGGGGCTCAGAGCAGAGGTGGGCGGAGCGGGGGTTGCCGGCGGCGGCGTTGTGGCGGTGCGGGGGCTGCCGGCGGCGGGGCGGCGGATCGGTGGAGGTGAGGTCGAAGACGGGTGGGGATGAGATGCGGGCTGGGTGTTGTGTGGTTGGGGGACCGTGCGGGCCGCGCGTTTGGTTAAGTGGATAAGCATACGCCGACGGCATTGCCATCGGCGTATGGGTTTTGAATTTCTTCCTTTTTAAAAAACAAATCAAATATTATTTTCTAAAACAATTGTAATTAATTTATATAATGTTTTATACATATAATAGGACATATGCATGGTTAAGTGGGGTTCCGCGGCCCCGCTTCGGTGAAACTCTAGATCCGTAGGAAAAAAAGTCAAACTTCCGGTCTACCCCGTTGAACGGCGTTGAAAGGGGTAGGACAGTGGAATTATTTACTTGATTGTGTTAGGTTAGGCCATCGGGACACGTGAAACCAACTTTTATCAAAAGTTCTCACTTGATTTCCTCCGGTCGTCCGAGACGGGAGTTTCCACCTCTAAGTGCAGAAACTCACCAGAGAGAAAGTGAAGTCAGTGAAGATGGTCACACCCCGGAGTAGTATAATGGACATTTAAAACACACAACACACTTGTATACATATGGCATGGCACAACCTAGTTTTTGGTGGGTTTCGACGCTCCGATGCCCCGCTTCGGCGAAACCCCGAATCCGCTGGAAAAACCCTAACGTTTTCGTCTACCCCCTTGAACTCCGTCGAAAGGGGGTAGGCCAGTGGACTTTTTGGCTTGGGTGTGTTAGGTTAGGCCGTAGCAAGGTGGGAAACCAAAGTCTAACCCAAATAAAGACAATGTTCCATCCGGTTCGTCCGAAACAGGAGTTTCCACCTCTAAGTGCAGGAACTCACTAAAGAGAAAGTGGTGTCGGTGAAGACGGTCACACCCCGGAGTAGTATAATGGACATTTAGAACACACAACACACTTGTATACATATGGCATGGCACAACCTAGGTTTTGGTGGGGTTTCGACGCTCCGATGCCCCGCTTCGGCGAAACCCCGAATCCGCTGGAAAAACCATAATGTTTTCGTCTACCCCCTTGAACTCCGTCGAAAGGGGTAGGCCAGTGGACTTTTTTGCTTGGCTGTGTTAGGTTAGGCCGTAGGAAGGCGGAAACCAAAGTCTAGCCCAAATAAACACAATGTTCCATCTGGTTCGTCCGAAACAGGAGTTTTCACCTCTAAGTGCAGGAACTCACTAGAGAGAAAGTGAAGCCGGTGAAGCCGGTCACACCCCGGAGTAGGATATTGCACATTTGCAACACACAACACACTTGTGTACATATGGTATGGCACAACCTAGGTTTTGGTGGGGTTCCGACGCTCCGGGGCCCGCTTCGGCGAAACCCTTAATCCGCTGGAAAAACCCTAACGTTTTCGTCTACCCCCATAGACGTGCGTCGAAAGGGGGTAGGCCAGTGGACTTTTTTGCTTGGTTGTGTTAGATTAGGCCATAGGAAGGTGAGAAACCAAAGTCTACCCCAAATCAACACAAGATTCCATCCGGTTCGCCCGAAAAATTCCGAAAAATTCATTTTATTTTACATGTATGTGTTGTAGGGTCGGGTTCCGGAAAATTCAAACCGTTATTTTATCCGACTGGGATACCGAAATTGGGAGGGAAATTATAGATCCAATTTATGTATAAATTATACCTACATTAAATATTATATAGATAAATAAATAAATATTATATAGAGAAATAAATAAAAAAGGAACATATATACGTCGACGGCATTGCCGTCGGCGTATGAATAAAAAAGGAACAGAAATACGCCGACGGTATTGCCGTCAGCGTATGAACGCAGCGACAACGTCCGCCCCTTCTCCGTCACGGCGGTCGTGGGTACACCGACGGCCTACGGTACGCCGACGGCGGCCGTCGGGCCCGGGATGGCTACGCCGACGGCCCTTCGTACGCCGACGGCCGGTGTCGCGGCTGCCCTAGCTCGGTTTGTACGCCGACGGCCCCGACATTTGGCCGTCGGCGTACAATCCGGCCGTCGGCGTTTTGAGCGATTCCCGTAGTGGTTTACGGTAAATTGAACTTGTTATGACACCTCGTTGACTCCAAGATCTTCCTTGAGGAGCATGTTAATTCAGGAAACTCTGCGGTCGTATCCATGTACCCAGCAGGTGCCTTTGTATCTAGGATGGCCCTTCAGGAACTGAACCTAGGGGGTGCGCACATACCCAATGGTGTGAAACCTCTACATCCTTGTCTCCATAATGCACCTTGATCTCAAGCTATGGGGGCTAAAGAGTTTAACCCTTCACTTTTCTCTGATGCTGGACCCTAGCTACAAAGGCACTGGCTCTGGCGCTCGAACCGGATTTGCCGCTACAGCAGAGCTATAAGTCTGCAGTAAAGTTTTAATTTGCCACACTCTGAGCAATCTCCGATACTAAAACTCATTGTGGAGCAAGAGTTTGGTGCCTGACCTCACCTTCACCGAAGCGCAAAGAGGGGAATTGTGATTTTTATATATTAGTAATGTTAATTCCCACCCTAGGCGATGGAAAGAAAATTGTAATTTAATGAAATGCAGCTTGAGAAAAATGCCTAGATGCAGGTCCGTATTGTCCAAGTTTGGTCTTTCATATTGTACAGGTTTGATTTTTGCGTGTGCATTAAGGTTCAGGTCAAATGGGCTGAACTGGTTGGAGGGAAGGTGCCAGATGAGTAAATAAATTTTAAAGTAAATTCAGCATCTTTTAGTTTTGCAGTTGTTATGATGCGAATACCTAAATTAACAAGGCAAAAAAAAATTGCAAAATTTACAGTGTCAGTATGTGAGTACAATAACATACTCCCTCCGTTCGTAAAAGGATGTCACAAAAATGAACTATAGATAGACCATTTTTGTGACATCCTTTTCCGAACGGAGGGAGTAATTGTTTGTTTGCAGCAGGGCATGCAGCATAGTTGCCTGATGAGCCCATCTCCAACTTGCAACACAAAATGAGCGAAATGGATCACTATTCTTTCCTTGTCGTTTGATCATCATTCTATAGCGGAGAAGCCCGCAAAGAATTTAAAACATGTAAAGAAATAAAAGGAAAGGGGTGCAGAAACAACAAACTCACGACAAATAAGGCTGAGTTGTAGAAAGTGTTAGTTTGATCTCGAGGCAACCATCCATAAATAATACGTACAGGAGGAATGACACCTCCAGAGGATGCATGCATTGTCGATGAAAGTATATCTAGAAACAATTTACAGCAAGTAAACTAACAGGCCACACTCGAGTTAATGTGAACATTCCTTGCATCATCTTTCGTCCATGGTTAGCTTTTACGTAATACTGGAACCGAAATTTTCAACCCAACAACACACGCCACAAAGAGCCTCAGCCTGAGACCATTTTTACAACAATGATAAGTAAACGCTATCAAGGGCATTCGCAAAAACTGAGTGGCGTAGATGAGCCCCACGATCTGACCCTTCAAGGACTTGATTTGCCCATTTCCTGAAACTTCAGACACGCTCACTACAACGAGCTAGGTAGAACATGCATGGTTATAGATTCCTACTGCTCCCCGGCAGACTATTGCCCGGTTAGCAATGGAACAATCGGATCATGGCAAGCTGTCGATGAAACGAGACCTACCAACTTGAGGTAAAGTCGGGCATGTTTACAACTTACAAGCTCAGAGGAATCTGTATGAACTGAACACCATCGTCCAATGTTGGGGATATCGCTTATCGGGAACTTCTCGGTCAATCCAAGATAAGGGATAAATCGGCCGATTTATCGGCATATCGGCAGATTTATCTTATCGGTCAGACACAGAAAAGCGATAAATCGGACGATAAATCGAAATATCGAAAGATATCTTGAACATTGCCGTCGTCACAGCAGATTAATTAGCAGTTTTCAATTTCCATAGTTTTTTTGGCTTTTCCTTACTTAATTTCGTTAGTACTAGATTTGTGCAACTTTTCATTAGTACTCGATTTTGTTACACTTAATTTCCGTAGTCTGCTGCATTCTCTTTCCTTAGTTCTAGATTTGTGGAAAAAAAATCCTCCAACAGAACTTTCTTTACTTGCTGGTGTTTGCCCATATCTGAGATACCAAAGAGATGGACTTTAAAATAAAAACCTCGACACAAACTATTTTGGATTAAGGATCATCATATCTCTTTCATGGTTTCTAAGTGAATTTTTGCACTGACTAATAAGTGTTCTCTCCTTTTGTTGTTAGGCGAGATTTGATTTCAAATAGTCTTTTGTACCATTTGGTCCTAACTAACCTAATTAAGCCGACAGTAGTCATCTTCCAAATTTTCAAGCCAATGGTAGGTCAGTGTGCCTACCCAGAAATGAGAAGCATAGAGTATATGGTCAACTGGATGAAAGCAAACTGAGAACGAAATAATTAAGACCAACCAGACAACCATCGATCAGACATACTCAGCAACATGTTCCCCCCCCCCCGCTGGAAATGAGCCCGGTCACATGGTACTGAACTCGGACACTTTAAAACTTGTACAGGTTCCATGGAATCTGCACGTACTCTGCAGCGTGATCTCAGTGGCATTTACGTGTACGTGCACTTTAGCCAACCTAAACATGGACTGACATTCTTCGCTGACAGAACAAGCCTGAAGCTAACTGTCGCCACACCCACGATTAGGAACTGTCGCCAGAATTCGCCGGTGAAGACCGGATCCACCCGTCAAGTTCCATCGCCACCGATATGAGGGACTGCCCAAACACCACCACAAACACGAGCACCCTACTACATTTATGATTTGCTTGGTCTCGCTTTTCCATTCCTTTTAACTTGACTCTTAATTTTGGTCGTTATATATGTGCAATATTTTCTTCTGACACATAAAAAACTGCTGCATTTACTTCCTTTCGTGCTAAATTTGTGCAGTTTTTCCTTTTTTATTTTGCTCCATCTGAACTTGCTGCACTGATGTTTGCTCACTTATATGGAGTACCATAGAGTCTGTATAGATACATCCACATGTGGACAAATGGAAGTCAATTAATTTGGAACGGAGGGAGTAGTTTCTCACTGGGCATTTTCCAAATGAATAATATCGACTAAGGACCATCATCTCATCTCTTTCATGGTGTTTTTACAATAAAGCTCTCGTTAATAAGTAATCTCTCCGTTGCAAAGTAAACGAGCTAGGTTTGATTTTGCACAACTTCTAGAGTAATATCCAAATTCTCAAGCCTGTGATGGATGGTCATTCAGATAATCAGAGTGTAAGGGCATCTCCAGCCGTCCCCACCCAGCGCCCCCCCCCCCCCCAGGTGGCTTTTTTAACGCTGGCGTTAACGAATTTCTTCCAGTCGCCCCCCCAGAACCACGATTAGCGTCGTTTGGCGCCATTTTTAGCGCCGACGCACCCAAGCCGAACCCAACTCGCCGGGTTCGGCCTGGGGGGGGCAAAAGGCGACGTGGGCCAGCCTTTTCGGCGAGATGAGGCGATTTCCCTCCCCTTTTTTTCCTTTTCGCGCCAGCTCTCCCGCCATTTCGGCCCACATATCCCCTCCCCATCTCGCAGCTCCCGCCATTTTCCCCCAGATCTCGCCGCCATGCCGCCCAAGAAGTTCACGGCCCACGCACCGCTACCGCCATCGTTGTTAAGGGGCTGAAGAAGAGGAAGCCCAGGGAGCCGAAGAAGAGGCCGTCGGGTATGTCCAACGCAGAGGTGGACGGCGGACGTGGCGCGCCGCAAGACCGATAACACCGGCCACCGAAAGAGGGAGAAGGCGCTAGCACGCCAAGGAGCTGGCCGAGGGTGGCGGCGAAGAAGAGGATGAGTAAGAAGATGAAGAGGAGAGGAGGAGGAGGTGACGGAGGTGGATGTGCCGGCTCTACCGCCCAAGGTGAGGATCGGCCTCCCACCTCATCCTCAGTTCGCCGGATGGGGCAGCCAAGCCAGCGTCGCCTCGCCGACGGTTTTCTCGCCGTCGGGCTACTCGCCGTCACCGTCGCCTCGCTGGAGCGTGTCCCCCCACTATGTCCCTACGTACGCCGACGGCGACCCGCACGGCGGCTTCAACCCCAACATCGCGTTCCCGCACGGTGCGCCTCCGCCTCGACCTCCACTCTATACAGGATCACCGGGATACTCGAGCTCGACGTCGCTTCGCCGCAGCCTCCCTTTCGCCCCGAGCGGAGACGCCCGCATGCTGTTCGGCGGAATGCAAGGCGACACCTTCATGGACGAGAGCTCATCACCACCGGCTCCATCGCTTCGGCCGCAGCCCCGGGGTTCTTCTGGCAAGACGGGGATTCATCGCAGCACGCCGGCGGCTTTTGTGGCGAGGAGACCGCGGAAGTCGAGGGCGAGCCAGCGGACGAGGTCCTCGACGAAGAAGAAGCAGCACCGGCCACGGCCAAAGGCAAGACGAAGAAGAAGAACTCCAAGGTGCCGAAGCCTCCCGCCGAGCCTCGCATCAAGTGGAGCCACAGGGAAGATGTGCTCCTCGCCCAAGCCTGGATGACGGTGAGCTTGGACCCGATCGTCGGCGCCAACCAGAACATGGACAACTACCGAAAGCGGGTCAAGACTTCGTACGATGAGCGTCGGATCGTCGATCCCGAGTACGCCAGCTGCGGCATTCGCGGCGAGAAGGCCATGGCCAAACATTGGGCGGTCATTCAGCATGCTTGCAACAAATGGCATGGCATTCAAGAGGAATGCCAGAATCGGCCGAAGAGCGGCGCCAACAACGAGATGGAGGTGAGCTCCTTTTCGCCATGGTTTCTCTCATCTATGCTGGCTTGCTCATTTCGGCCCGTGTTTCGCCTTTGTAGTATGTCCGGATGTTCGAGATGTACCGCGACGACGAGAAGGCCGATTTCAAGTTCCTGGGGTGCGAGAAGTGGACGGAAGTTCGTCAAGCTCTTCGCAAGGCCAAGGAGTACGTCCCAGACGCGGCGGCAGCTGGAGCGTCAGATGGGCGCCCGGACGGCCACAAGAAAGCCAAGGCGGCGAGGGACGCGGCGCTAGCTACGGTGAAGCTCCAAGTGTCGATCGAGACGTGCATCGCCGACGCCGCCACACACGCCGCCAAGAGAGAGGAGAAGACGGAGGCGAGGTGGACGACGCTCATGGGCAACCAGGGCGTCAAGCTCGATCTGCTCAAGATCACCACCGCGGCGAAGAAGAGGAATAATGACCTCGCTTTCCTGATGGGAGGCGACCCGGCGGCAATGGATCCCCAGGTACGGGAGTGGTTCATGGCGCAGCGGCACGCCATCCTCAGCCAGATTGCTCCGGCGACCCCGACACCTCCGCCGAGTGCCACCCCTTCGGCCGATACGAGCTCCACTCCTCCAGCCGATCCGAGTCCCGCCACTGCAGCCGACACGAGCTCGGCCTCGGACACCGCCGACACCGCCACGCCGCCGCCGAGCACTGCGCCGGCCGCCACTCCGAGCTCCGCCCCTACTCCGACGACCACATGCATCGAGCTGGACGACGACGCCGAGGTGTCGCCGGTGACCATCTGATATACGCATCAGCATGCCGAATGGGGCACTACATCGCCGGACAATGGCATGATTCGATCGCCGACTTGTGGCTTTTTTGTATGATCACCCAACTATGGCTGCTTTGATCGCCGAACTCGGGCTGGTTTTGGGGCGGGAACATGAACTTTTAAATTATGTTGGTTTGTGTTCGCCTTGGGGGGCCAAACGAGTGGAAACTCCAACCCCCCAGGCCAAAGTTTGCACCGGCGCAAAGCCAAAAAGGCATCGGCGGAAGCCCTGGGAGGGCACAACGGCTGGAGATGGCCTAACACCCACACCTACTGCCAAGGTGGGCTACATGTTCTTGGGCTAGGCTGTAGGCCATATGGGATTGAGCAGACAACCAAGACCTGCAGTGGAAGAGGGAAAGGGAAGGCACGGAGACGGCATCCAATAGAATGAACTGAACCAAGTCCCTCCTCTCGTCTGGCTCTCCTTCCTCCGGTCTCAATCTTCTTCTTCAGGTCTAGTTGCTACCACAAGCACCTTGTATCCACCTCACGTCCCGGTGATCACCGGCGGCAACGGGGATCCTGACACCGAGGTTTTACTAAATTCGTATACTTGATGACGCGACTAGAGTACACATGCAGTGACGGAACCGGATTTACCTAAGCAGTACCGGAGCGACCTATGTTTTTTTTTGAAACCGAAGGCAAAAGCTTTGCCTTATTCATTAATTAAGCAGAAGGTGCCCGGTTTATTAGCGGAAAAAACCGGACGAAACCCATACAACGAACACCACGGGGAAAAGCCCACACAACACCCACTCCACGGCCGGTCGGCCAGCAATCCACCCTTGTCGGAGAGAAAATCCGCAACTGCTATGGAAGGAGCAGGTACAGGACACTCCGTCGTAGATGAAAGCGGCCACCGCCGGGGAGCCTCGATGACGTACAGCACCGAGAGCAACCTTGTTGCCCACACGACACAAGGAGGAACATCCTCGATGATGCAGAAAACTCGGAGCTGCCGCCCCGACATCCAACTCTCCATCACGCCCTGCGCAAACCACCAGGACCACCTTCCGGGGCCGCCGCCCCGACGTGCCACCGCCCACACTCGAGCCACGACGCCGCACGACTCGGCCAACCACAGCCCAAGCTGCACCAGGTAAGCCGCTCACAGACCACGGCCGCCGTACCAACATCCGGGGCTGCCTCCCCGGCCTAAAAGGCAACCGCACTGCCGCTGCCCCAGTAGCCCCGACAGCTTCGCCGCCAACACCCCCTTACGGGACCGCCGTCCCGACGTAGCACCGCTCGCAACCGATCCACGACGCCGCACGAACCAGCCACCCGCAGCCCAAACTGCCCAGGGAGAGCTGCTCGCAGACCACGGACGTCGCACCAACATCCGGGGCCGCCGCCCCGGCCAAAATGACAGCCGCTGTTGCCGCCGCCACACCAGCCTCGACACCCTCGCCGCCACCTCCCGCAACCACAGGTCCCTCCGGCCGGTCACACTTCAAGAACGACGCCCCCAAGGGGGAGCATGACGCAGGACGCCACCTGTGGGGACCCCGGACTAGCTGTCCAAAATACCCGATTATGGTTAACACAACGATCCCGTGATCAGTCTGTCGTTGCACATAATCCGAACGGAATATCAAGTTTACATCCATTACAATACCGAATTTAAAGTCTTACATAAATGACCATATAGACCAAGTCTTACATAGGTGCCTTCATGGGCCAAATCAACTTATTCAGCGGAAACTACGTTGTAGAAGATAAACGCGTCCCAACGACAACCCGACAGGCAGCTGACTTATGGAGATCCCTAGTTTGCGTAGAAGTCGTCATATTCCTCGTCTGCATAGTGCTACTCGGGATCTGGCTAAGACAATAGCCAGGGACGAAACCAATATGAGTACAATTGGAATTGTACACGCAAACTACCCCAACTTGAACATGCCTTATTTTACTTTTATTTTATAAGTCTTTTATTTATTGAAAACATCTCTATATCTTTATTGAAAATGGGGTAAGAAGAATTTTATAACTTTCCTTCAACAAATCACCATTTTATTTATTTCTCCAAAACTCCTCCATTTTCCGACCATAGCCCGTCATGGTCATTTATCCCATCACAAACTCATACCAGCCCTTCGGTAGAGTTGCATAAACATTTCCACTTCATTTTTGAAATACAAAACTTTGCACGTCTCGACCATAGCCCTTCATGGTCTTCCTCTTTTCCAGCAACCTCATGCCGACCCTTTGGCATAGTTGCATATATAGAACATCTCCATTTTATTTTCAAATCTCAAAACTTTGCAAAACTTGCACATGGTCTTAGGACAGCCTCCCAACTGTCCATATCCGAGGACTCGACTATTCGAATAGTTTTACACTCTGCAGAGGTAGCACGTTTTTCCCACATCCATCCGGTAACTCATCGTGTGTATGCGAAGTTGAGTCACCGACCATAGCCTGTCCTTTGCTCATGCTAGTATAGGACCCTGCCGCTATGACACTTTCCATCAACACTTAACCCAGCCCGTCGGAATCTAAGTGTGAGGACTCATAGTTCTGCCCGGCGTCCCAAAGGTGGCGTCTTCAATCCTCTTTCTCCAATACACTCATACCAACCCTGTTGGCTGACTTCTCTTAAGAGGACCCAGGTCAGGGGTAGGTCACCAAACCATCCCCTCATGGAACGGAGTCATCTCCGTTGTTGAGGCATCCCATGCTAATATGAGCAAATTATATGACTACGCCCTTTCCCATATGTGGGTAAATGTGGTCGCACAGGGTATCGGCTGGTCGTCATAGTACTAGGACACAATGTGCATGACGAGGGGTACACTCATCAAATCCCATGGTTAAGACCTAGGGTTGAGATTATGGGGAGAGAACGTGGTAGTACTGGTAGTTTCATCGGCTGACAAGCAGAGGCAAAGATTTACCCAGGTTCAGGCCCCTCGGGTGGAGGTAAAGACCCTACTTCCTGCTTGTCTGTTATTGATCGTGCGAGATTATGAGGTTACAAGGTGGCTCCGGCAAGATGTCGATCTCGCTAGAGCTTTGGTGGTTCGAATATGGCTTGGTCCTAGATCGGCACCCCTCCCAGCCCTTAAATAGGCTGGGTCTCGGGAGTTTGTAACCGACCTAGTTTACACATAAGGAAAGTATAAACCGACTATGCCTATGTCTAAACTTGGAGGGTACTCCGTCTTGCTGGGCCTCTTGTCTTGGGCTTCGAGTTGGCTCTTCGCTATTGGGCCTTTAGTCGTCACGTGCACCAGGTACCCTCACGATAGGGTACCCGAGATGTATACCCTTGTCAGTAGCCCCCCGAGTACTTGTCTGACTCGAAGAATCGGGCACGGACGTCATATGCTTTGTATTCTTTATATTATAATTGGAATTCCTGTATGAATAGCACATGTTGGCTAAGTCGAGTATTTCATCGACTGTAGTTTTTGCTTATGATGATCAAGGGATAATAGCTTAGCAGGTCCAGTACACTCGACGGATCGGGACTGGTTAACTACACATTCGGGTAAAACCTTACTAGCTTTCAATCAAATTCGAGTCCCCGGACTCGAATCTGGAACAAACTGGCCAGATTCGACTAGGCCGCTGAGGTCTTACTGAGTCGATCTGCAGTATAACTTTTGAATTTTACCCAACGCGTCCGTCGGGATTTTTCATCATGTCTGCTGACACGGAAAGTATAAGGATTAACGTTGCTGGAACGGTCCTTAACCCAGCTCGAAAGTTCGGCGGGTCTTACCTTTGCACTATGCGTACAGCATCCGAGGTGTTTGTGACGGACGCAACTCGGGAATGTTTCGAGTATGATTTTGTATATGAACTGAGTCGATTCTTTTGTCGACTGACCTTTTGACGTCATTCTATCGGGTGTGCGACAGCGCTCTGGATGGGAGTAGCCCCGAGATTGTGCTTTATTTCTTGCAATGGAGGATAATCTCAAATCATTTTTATCCTTAGTCAAAGAAATTTTTGTTTTGCTCCCGATGGGAGTAACATGTCTTTGGTCGAAGAGAATGTCGAGTGACCATTCACCCAAAAACAATCGAGTGATTGATATGCATTGGGTGAACCCGAAATCTTTTCTGAACAAATCTGTTGCAATGACGTCAGGGATGACGTTTTATGGCGACTGCGCCACCTGACACGCGGTGGTGTGCGCTATGCTGCGATGGATGGGACGTGACACGTATGTGGGCCCATTGTGCAGCCGTTTGGACTGGATTTGACCGTTCAGGCACAATTTCTTCGGGGCTATGATGGCAGTTCCTAGATTCCCGTGCGTACTGGGCGAAGTGGCCGGCGACGGTTGCTCTCCATGGCTGCCACGTGTACGGCTGGATTTGCTACTTTGCCCACGATCTCGCATCCACGGTGCGGATTCTTTTGCGTTGAGGTTAAAAGGGTGTGGCGGAGTAAATAGTACTTCTTCTTCCTCCTTACGCATCGCCATAGCCTCATAGCGAAGCTTCTGCAACCCACCACCTTACGCATCGCCATAGCCTCATAGCGAAGCTTCTGCAACCCACCACCGCAATGACGAAGCCAGCCACCCGGAAGGGCAGGAGTGCCGCGAACGCGTCGGCAGACAGCGCCGCTGGAGCCACTGCCAGCGGTTTGAAGAGGGACAAGGGCGCCTGGACCAAGTCCTCCTGCAGCAAGAGGATGCTCACCTGCCTGCGGAACGACGGGCTGATCCCTGAGGACACCTCGCAAGTTCGCATCCCTGGTGCCGAGGTAATCCCGCGCCCAGGCCCCAATGAGCGGGTCTGTTTTGTGGATTTTGTGAACAGGGGATTCCCCTTCCCTGTTCATAACTTTCTTCCTGCACTGATGCACGTTTATGGAGTGCAATTGCACGATTTTACGCCCAATGGGCTTTTGCACATTGCGTGTTTCTTCATCCTTTGCGAGTGCTTCTTGGGCGTTGCACCCCACTTTGGGCTGTTCCGCCGCATCTTCAACGTCAAGCGCCAGCACAGCGTCAAGGGACCTGCTGGTTTTGGAGTACAGACTCGACCTGATGTCGAGTACTTCAAGATCAACTTCCTGGAGTCTGTGCAAGGATGGCGCCAGAAGTGGTTCTACATCAAGGATGTGACCATAGGCACCCAATCATTCGGGTTGCCTGCCTTTGACGCGGACGCCCTGGTGAAGAAGAGGCCATCCTGTATCGCCCAGCCGACCGGAGTCGAAGCCGAAGAGGCTGACATTCTGATGGAGAAGGTGCTAAAGCTTCAGACCACTGTTGGTCGAGAAGTTACGGGCATCCATCTGCTATCCATTATGGCCAAGAGGCGAGTGCAACCCCTCCGAGCCCGAGCACATCACTAGTACAGAAAAGCTATTCTGTGGCGCACCATTTTTCTATTCTGTGGCGCATGGGTGGTGCGCCACAGAATAGTCGCCACTAAATAAGCTATTCTGTGGCGCACCACCAGGTGCGCCACAGAATAGTGGCTATTCTGTGGCGCACCCAGCCTGGTGCGCCACAGAATAACTATTCTGTGGCGCACCTAAATCACCATGCGCCACAGAATAGGGTGCGCCACAGAATAGTTCTGGGTGCGCCACAGAATTACTGTGCCGTATTGTACCCGTATATTACCAGAATACAAATACCAGTATAATACCAGAATACATGTATATTTCATATTTACACAGATATAACAGAAACAGGGATATATTTTCACAGATACATATATCAAAACAAACACATTACTAATATATGTCTCATCACAAGTTGATACAAAAGTGCCGAAGTTTTACACAAGTGTTGAGATATATACAAAAGTTAATCGATCGTTGCACACGTTACAAATGAAGTGTTCACCGCCTACACTAGGATCGAATAGATTACATCTCGGCGTTGACGGTGAGCAAAAGCGGGAGCACGACGATCTCATGTAGCGAGCGGTGCGAGCGGCGCCGGGAATGGTTTGCCGTCTTTCTTCGTCATCCACGCCCTGTTGTCCTTCTGCAACTTTAGGCGTTCTTCGATTTCTCTCTGATGCAACCCTGTAGATGGAGATAGATATATATATTGGTTAATAATATCAATAGAGTATGCATGCATGATTTATTCATCTAAGTGGATAAATAGAGTATGTATGTGTGCATGTGTAAGGTTTTCTTTTATAATACATCCTATCTACCTCGTCGGGAGCAATGGAAGGTCCCCCCTGCTGTGATAACATTTCCGACGATGACTTCCGATAACTTGGTCTTGATGCATTGGAAGTCTTTTCTAAGATCCATATCGGACTTGCGTCTGTCATATTCGACCCATGTTTGTAAAGCAGATGGCAAACCACATTGCGCTCCATCTCGGATAATCATGTTAATATGACGGAGGGCGTAGAAGGCATCCATCTCGCTGCCCGACTGCTCCTTGAGGCAAGAGAACTCGGTGATATGCTTGAACCGGCGCAACTTATTATCAATTAATTGTGGTTGCACGGTGCTTTCGAAGACGCCTCCCTTTTGGTGGTAGCCGTGAAGAGCTTGATTGAGGACAGCAATTATGTTGGCATACCTTTTCGTAGTACTACTACCTGAGTCAAAATAAGTGGCATGGTAATGGCTCAGGTGTAGGATGATGAGGACGCAGTACTTGTCCCTGCTCAACACAATTTAAATGAGATGATGATCAGAAACATGCATGCATTGAACTCGGAAAGGCACAAGATACGGCGGCGAGCGGATGTGTACTTACTCGGGAAAGAAAGGCACAAGAAGGCAATTCTTTTGCTGGTTTTGCAACATGAACCTCTCGAGGTACTCAACTGCGCTGGTCCGTGTCACATATCCTTGCACCAGCTGGCTGTCACGCATGTAGTAGGGATCCGCTACCGCGACGTGCGAGAGATTATCTCTGTGGATAGTCATGGCCTCATTGAGCGCGTATAGGCGGACCAAGTTATAGTTGAGCCGCTGCTGGTTAAATAGATTGAACACGTCCTCGTATGCTACTAAGAACAGATCCGCGGGGTGTTCACCGACGACCACCAACCCGCCTTCTTCCTTTGGCACTTGGACAGTGAACGCCGGGTAATTTGGATCCCTGTCTTTCAGAAGAAAGCCCTCTAGCATAGAGATAGAATCGCTCAAAGAGATCATTGATGGAGTTGCGAGGTGGATCATCTCCGGAGGCACTATCGGTTTTCCAGCTTCATGAACCATGTGCGCCGATTTGTCCGGAGGGGGTGGTATGGTGTCTTCACGACCCTGGATAATCATAGGAGTTGGCTGGCTCGCAGAGGCGCCCTTTGATCCCTTTGGCATCTTAGGTGGCTGGCTCGCAGAGGCGCCCTTTGGCATCTTCTTGGGGGGCCTCCTGGGCTTATTGTTCCATGGCTGCCCACGAAGCCCCTCTGCAACCGATTTCGCAATCGTGCCAGGGGAGAAAACGCCGGTAGCCGGTTTGTCTTGAGCTGCAACGCCGGCTGCTGGAGGTGTCTCTTGAGATAAACCCTGGAAGTCCAGGCGCTGCGTGACTGCATTGAGACGAGCAGGTTGATCGGCGTGGGCACGGAAGGGTGGTTCGAGATCCACAGGACGCATGAATCCGTCGGCGTCTTCGGCGCCAGTGTTGAGGAAGCCACCGACGTCGAGATCATCATCGTCGTCGTCGTCGTTGCCACCAATACGTTGAGGTGCAGAGGCGTTGCCTGCTAATTGCACCGGTTGTGGTTCGGAGCCCAATTGCACCGGTTGTGGTTGAGAGCCTACCAACAGTTGCTTCTGGCGGTTGGTGGTGGTGGCGACGGCTGCAGTCTTCTTCGGGGGACGGATCGGAGCGTCCCGCCGGAACTTTGAGGTGGCGCCGGTGTTGCGTCTTGGGCCCTCATCAATAATACCCCCCCCAAGACGAATCTGGGTCTTCGGCCATAGCGAGACCCATTCGGGGCACTTTCCAAGGACCACGTGTTCATCGGCTCCTGGAGGTTGAACGGGGGGGTCCATGTTGTGATACACTTTCGGCACCGTGACTACCTTGACCTTCATAAAACCCTTGTCCACTGGAGCGTGGTGCATTAGTTCGCTGCCTGTTTTTAGGATAAGGCCCGTAGCAACTTCCTTCAACTCGTCGCCTACCCTATGCAGGAGCATGCAAGGCGTTTCCTATAATGAAATTAAGCAACATATGCATTTGTGTGATTAATACAGTCATCGATCGAAGCAGACATAGTTATACAGAAGGACATAGTTATACAGAAGACGACGCAGACTAATTAATTAGTAACCTTGGTGACGGCGTCCAGCTCGGCTTCCGTCGAGACACGGGCGCCGGTGCCAGCGGCGGTGGCCGGAGTTTTCTTCTCGCGTCCCGGTGCGGTAGGCAGCGCCGGTGTGACCAAAGGGGCCATGGGCGGCGGGGTCACGATGATGTCGCTCGGCGACCGGTTCATGGTGGAGTTGCTGCCGGAGAAGCTGGGCACGTGTATCGGCCCCTGTTGACCTCCCGCCATCCAGGCAGCGAACCCCTCCACTATCTGCGGGGGCATGATCTGGTGGATGCCTTCTCGGACTAGCTTTTGCACCTCCTGCTTGTCCACGGTGTTCTTCTTCAGCTCCTCCAGCTCCGCCTTCAGCCGCTCAACCTCGGCTCTATCCTCGTTCTTGGACGTCCTCTTCCTCTTTTTCTTCTCGCCGGCGCCGTCCGAGCTGTAGTACTCCGTGAACTTCACGCTCGTACCATAGCCTGACACACGGCCAGCTGATGTCGGCGGCGCCAACTTGTCCCTTCCCTTTGCAACGTTCATCGCCCGGTTGAAAGTAGTGTCCCACACTTCCCTCTCACCCTGGGACGACGACTGGCCGGCCTCAGCCTCAGCCTTCAACTCGTCCTCCTGCACACAAAGGTGAACACACTTAGAAATTTGAGATCAACGCAATGGACTTTGAGATATCTGTGGTATTTAAATTCACTTACCAGATTTTGCTGGAATTGCTTCACATCGTCGTGATCGGTAACGAACTCCCCAGTTTCCCAGTTGAGATAGTAGCGGGACCGGACAAAGTTCCTGGTCTGCTCGTCTGTGAATTTATCCCATGGGTTGTCCAGCCCACGTTTTCTTATTTCTGCGTCCTCCTTGTCCCAAGTGGGTTGTTTGGATTTGTAACCGCCGCTTCCCAAACGGTGGTTACCTAAGTTCCTCTTCCGCATTTCCTTCCCCCACTCGGTCCATATTGTACACTCCTCAGAATTTAAAAAGTCCTTAAATACCTCGAACTCTTCTAAGGTGATGTGAGGCTCGCCTGTACTAATCTCCTCCCAGCTCTTCTTCTTATGAATCTTCGCCTTCACCCGGCATTTCCAGCTGCTCAAGGCGGTGCTCATCTTCGTGGTGGCGTAATTATCCACATTTTTGGGTTTAGGGTTCGGGAAGGTGTATCGTTGGTGAACCCTCCTGAGCAGGTGTTCGAGCAAAGCCACATTCTCTTCGCTTCTAATGTCAGACGTGTTGATCGACACGCCTTCTCGGAGGATGCACCCTAGTTGCATGCTGTACCCTCGTGCAACGTGCTTAGGCTCCAACGGCATGCCACTTGGACTGACCTCCGTGATCACGTCCGTGACATTGTCCACCGACTGCACTTTACGCGGTTTAGTCCTTGCCCTCCGCTTCTTCTTCTTCTTAGCGGCCGGGTTGCTGTCGCCGGGTTCCGTGTGGTCGCCATCGGTGCGGTCATCGCCAGTGGTCGTGTGGTCGCCACCATCTCCTGAGGTGTCATCCTCACCACCTTCTTCGTGGTACTCGGGGTCGGGATCCCGGACCTCCCGTTGATGCTTCTCAGCCTCGTCGCCACTAGTGACCGCGGCTTCGTCCCTCATATCGTCGGGCCAAAAGTCCATGTTCTGTACTCTTGCTTGCTCTTCGATGCTCATGCGCTTAGCTGCGTCGCCCGACATGTTTGAACTGCATTAAAAAGAGGCAAAAAGTTAGTATGACAAATATAAGAGAAAAAAAAACACCTAACTAAGTACTAAGATACCCCGGCCTATGCATTAGTCGCAATACCCCATATGTCCTATTTTTAGCAAAGTCATGCCAAATTTCACGAAAAAATTCGGCATGACCTTTGCTAAAAAAGGGACATATGGAGTACCCGAAATTGCCGGAACGGAAGTTAATCGACGTTCCGGCAATCTCAAGGGCCTCACGGGGTACCTGCAAACATTTCACAAATAATATCCACATCTGTGCACGGCATCTCCGGCCGGCATCTCCACGACACGATGGTCGGAGCACAACAACCACGACACGATGGTCGTGGACACATATCCTCATGCACATACATCACCACATCCACATCCACATCGAGGGAGAGAGGAACTACCTCGGGTAGGGAAGGGAGGCTCGGGTCCGAGATCGGCGTGGTGGTGCTCCTCGTGGCGCTGCAATAAATTAACAAAACCATGATTTAGCATCTACCACACACACTTAGCAATTTTTTTACAAGAAAAGCATTAGCAACCATAGTGGCAGTAGCATAAATCACTTCTTCTAGTTTCTTACAAACAAGCATCAACACAAACAAAGTTTTTTAAAATGGAGACAAGAAAAACATTCACCACTGCCGCAGTATAGATAGGAATGGAGACAAAAATGAATAACTCAATTTAGAGAACTCAAAAATCTGAGTTTCTGAACCGGAAAATGCATCAGGCTCAACATGTGTATCTTGAAAGCATGTATGACTTGAAAAGTGATTTTTTTTCCAGCAAAGGCATATGTATATGTATCACACCAGTCTTAATGAACTGAGCATATGGTTCTCATTGACCAGCAAAGGCATGGTGACCAGCAAAGAATCGTGCATACAAATAAACTCTAATGTTGATATGGGAGCATAGAATGTTGATATGTTCACCCGAATTTCTTTATCAAATTTTTTTGACATTTTGAAACACGATTTTGAACAATGGGAGCAAATGCTCTTATGAGTCAAAATGGAATTCTGGTGTATTAGGGTCGCTTCCTATTCGTTTTGCTACAAAAGCAGATGTGAAAACAGATATGTCAGGACCACACTCCTATGAACCATCCAACCACCTGCACAATTACCATTAGAAACAAAATAACCTAATACTCTATTTGTATTCGACGGGTGGAAGGATACTTCAATTATGTGTACAAGGCATCATCATATAAGAGACCCAAGATAAGCTATGGTGAGACAAATACTTGTGAGGTACATGTTAATTATTCGGTCTTACTTATTTCAAAATTGGGTTACACATGTGAACAAATTCAATTTTTTCTATTCCCAACCTAATGTACTATATGAATGTTTTGTGTCTTAGAGTTCATTCCAAATGGAAACTGGAGGCGTGGTTCAAGAGCTTCTCACAAGAGGAAGATATTTCCATAAATATTTGCTCCAGTACTGCCATTATAAACTACCAAAATAACCAAAGAAACTTGTTTAAAAATGCACCATTGCTAAGACATACAAGTACAACTGCACCATTGCTAAGACAAATTCTGATGCACCACTACACAGGTTCTCATTGATACTTGGACTAGGAATTTATGCAAACACCTTCCGTGCAGGTTTTGGGAGGGGAAGGAGGAGGAAGAGAGGGGAAGCTCACATTGGCAGGGAAGGGGAGGGAGGGGAGGTCGCCGGCGTCTGCGTGACCAGGAGGCGACGCCGTTGGACTCGGACGAGGGCACGACGGCCGGCGGCGGACGAGGCCGAGAGCGCCACACGAGGACGCGCGAGGCTGAGCGCCACCAGTGGAGAGGGCGGGGGCGGGGCACAGGGGAGGTCGCCGGCGACGAGGGGGGGCGCGGAGGGGTTGGCGGCCAGTTGGGGCGGCGGCCAGAGGTGGTGCGGCGAGGGGTGCCGGCGGCGAGGACGGCAAGGCGCGCGCGCGGGACTTAGCGGTTTTCGTCGACGATGGATGCGAGTGAGCGCGCCCCGTAGGAGGGCCCACATGTAAGTGTGGGCAAAATATTTCTGTGGCGCACCCATGACGCGGTGCGCCACAGAATTCTGATATTCTGTGGCGCATGCACCGTGCTGCGCCACAGAATAATCTTATTCTGTGGCGCATGGGCATGGCTGCGCCACAGAATAAAGCCCAAAGTGACTGACCCTTGCGTGGGTGTGGGGCCCGCGCATATTCTGTGGCGCATGGGCATAGCTGCGCCACAGAATAAGCTTGATCTGTGGCGCACCAATAAGTAATGCGCCACAGAATAACCTTATTCTGTGGCGCATCTTTATAGGTGCGCCACAGAATAAGATTCTGTGGCGCACGGCTAGAAGGTGCGCCACAGAATAAGCTTCCATAGAATTGGCTTTTCCTACTAGTGCATGCTATGTGGGCATACGGTGGGCTTCTGATCCAACCCGCTCACGCGCAGTGGAGCTTTCTGATGCGGAAGCAGAGAAGTTGGTAAGAAGCCTTACCAAATTGACTGATGAAGATCCCTGCGAGATGAACTCGCCGGTGCCTCCTTATGAAACCAGCAACCCTCTACTAGAGGTAACAGTCGATACTATATGTAAATTGATATGTGATGCATGTTGATATTGATTCCTTTGCTGATTATGTGTGCAGGGACAAAAAATGTATGAGTCGATGCCACCCTTGCCAGAGAGCGGCCCAGTGCCAGACAATGAGCCACTCGAGGCAGACTCTGATGATGAGGTGACCTTCCTCGCCACCGCACACACGCCAGAAGCCGATGAGGGCGATGCTGAGGTGCAAGCCAAGAAGCGGTCGCGCGAGGAAGAAGACACAGCTGACTCGGAGGAAAAGGAGGGAGACGAGACGGAGTCGATGACGGCGCCACTCGAAGTGCCTCCGATTCGCTCGCTTCCCCCACGGCCACCGAAGAAATCGCGCCCGAGTCTGGGTGTGCTTAACCCTGGTCGAATGGTCGACCTTACTGAAGAGTAAGTATTATGTGCACATGCTTTGTCACTTTATGAACAATACCACCTTGTATATTTATAATGTGTGATACAGTGTTTCCTCGGATGAGGATATGCCTCCGCCACCCACGGCGGAAAAGAGCAGCGCAGCATCCACTGCACGGACGCTGCCACCAGAGCAGCCGCCTACCCCTGCGACTCCTGCTGCTACAGACGCGGCTGCACCACCCGAGCCCGAGGTTGCAGCTACGAAAGCGGAGCTGCGGCTGCAGGTGTTCCTGCGTCGACTTCTTCCTTCTTGGAGCACGTAAGTTTACGCTTTTTTGCCGTAGTTGAATTACCATCTGGTGCCAAATTTTTTGCCTTGACTCAGTTATTGAGTTATGAATTTGCCCATGCCGTGCTCTAGGCATTTGTGCAAGAGTTGATGAAGGCTGGTGCCAAGTATGTGCACAAGGAGACGGAAGCCGCCACCCTGCAGCAGCAACTCGAAGCTGCGAAGAGTGCGTGTCTCTTTATGCTAGTACCACTTGTTGAAGCTGATTCCTCTTGCAGTCTGTTGACCATGTATGTTTGTTTTGCAGAGGCTGCCGTTGATGCAGCAGAAAAGATGAACAATGCCACCCGTCTAGTGGCTGATCTGGAGAAGAGGCTGAAAGCAGCCGAGGTTAGAGAGGAGTCGGCAATTGGTCGACTTTCTGTCGCCAGCACACTTTGACTGGTACAAATTTTTGCTGTGTTCCTTAGATGTTTGAGGTTTCTGCAATATGGTGCTGATTATGCTTGTCCACGTGCTACGCTAGGCGTGATGGATGGCCCTACTGCTCCCGGCAAGCAAAGCCTTGGCACCTCACTCGATGAAAGTGTGGCTGTCTCAAAGGTTACCAGTAGCAGAGCAGGGAGATGCTGACACAGGCGGCGAGTGCCTTGGGCGCCCTCGATGGCAGCTTCTTCCCCGGTGAAGAGCTTCCATCTTCCTTTGCAGAACTGGTAGAGCTGTTCAAGCCTGAAGGGACTGCCGTCGCCGATTTCAGTCGCGAGCAAATGGTAAGTGGTGCTCAGACTACTTTTCTCATGTTGCTCGCGCACGGAGTCGAGGCAGATTTTGACAAAGCTACGACGAAGTTCCCACGGGTTCTGACGGCAGAACCGTCGGGCTAGGCACTTGGATGGAAGCCGCCAAAAAGTACGCCCAACAGCTTGTAACAATTGTTGAAGATAGGGCGGCCAAGGTCCAGGTGAAGAAGGCTTCCTCCAAGAAGTCGACGACTTAGCGAGTGACCCCTTTGTTGACTAGGTCTAGGGATTTCATCATTTTGCTTTTTCTATATGTAAATCATCAGACATCGTATCTGTCTTTTTATGAAATATGAACTTCAGTAATCGGGAGGCGCAGCCCCCGAGCCTTTTGCTTAAGCTCTTAATGCTTCCTTATGTCCTTAATTATTCTGACTGTAGAACCAAGCCTCTAAAGCATCGACTGGCCCTGTTGTGGACTACCTTCAGCAAAAGCTTTCGAAGGTGAGCGACGAGCTGAAGGAAATGCAAGAGGCATATGCAGAGCTGTAGTCGAGGCCATCCCCCGCTACAGAGCGAGAGACTTTTTTGCTTGAGGAGTTGGAGAGAGTAAATCTGCAACTCGAATGTAAGCTATTTTTGGATCATCGAGATCTGTTCTTCGCGAGATGACACGACTGGGCGATGATGAGCCCTTTGTTTTTGCACATGTGTTTGCTCTACCCGATAAAGGAGGAGGCACGGATACAGGATCGACTCGACGGGCATGCGAGTAGTACTGAGTACTCCGCCCACCCCTTTTGGTCAGACAGGGCGAGGAGCGCCACTTTGGTAAGGCTTCTGGACGGGCATGGCGAACTGCCATTCGACTGGAGACTTGCAGGTTGGCTTTGTTTCGAGTCCACGAAACTTTGTTTCCTTTGAATGAGCAACCACAGAGCCTTGCTGCATTGCTGAAGAAATTTCGAAAAGGCAAGGCGATCAACAAATTTGTGCACGAGCAACTGGTTAGCGGGCCTAACGTTGCCCTTGCCTTTGTGCGATCGCACCTTCTGCATCTTGATTTTAAAAGGATTGCGATGGGACCTGCACCCATGCCAGGTGGTGGTCCTGTGCCAATGGAGGAGCACTACCAAGAGACACGGGTGGACGCATTGGTCGTAATCCATCATGTGCTGAAGGAGGAGGAAAAGTGGACCCAGCCGAAGGAAGAACCTGTTGAATAGGTTATGTGTATGGGGGGTGGCCCCAGTGTGTAAAACGCAACACTTGTGAGTATTTATGAACTAAGGATTCGTATCTCCGCAGCCCCGAACATGTTGAGTGGGGTGTATGAAGCTATTTGTTGTAAAATTAAGACTATCCAGCCCTCGTGCATTCGAGTGAGGTTGGTAGAAATACTTTAGAGTATGGAACATAAATTGCACAGCCCCCGAGTATTCATGTGAGGCTGTGAATTTTTGCAGTACTTGAAGCTTCAACTTGTGCTTTTAGGCTCAACTCCCGAATAATGGAGTGGGGTTGAGCAACTTTTTGTTTATGTATGATTTTTATGACCCAGCCCCCGAGTATTCGAGTGCGGCTGAGGTATTATGTTGTGAATAAGCGGAAGCTCATACTTTTGAGGTAGCGCAGCCCCCGAGTACTCGGGTGAGGCTAACTTTGTGAGAACAAGTTATGCGAGTAGTAAGCAGGAAGAAATATGAGGAATCATTGATTGTATTCCATTTTTGAATGTTAAGCTGCAGGCCGCCTCGTTAAAAACCTTCCAGTCCCCTTAGGTACCCTGGTAAGGAAAAGAGCGCGTCTGAAACCTGCAGCCATCCGACATATATGCCTATTACATTGTGCGTCTAAGCAATCTAAGCATAGAAACGGCGCAACTGCGCAACGTTCCAAGGATTATGCGAGAGTTCGCCTGTCTTCGCGTGCTTCAGTCTGTATGCTCCACCTCCAATGACCTCGGTGATGATGAAGGGTCCTTCCCATGGAGAAGCGAGTTTGTGCACCTTTTTTTGCTTCAGTCGAAGTACCAGGTCGCCAACCTCGAAGGACCTGGTACGCAGTCGACGGCTGTGACAGTTGCGGTGATCTTGCTGATAAACAGCTGTGCGTGCCAGCGCCATGTTGCGTGCTTCTTCGAGCAAGTCGACTGCATCTTCGAGTGCTTCATCTGCATCTTCTTCGTTGTAAGCTTCGACTCTTGGTGCATTGAATCTTACATCTGATGGCAGGATTGCCTCTGCGCCGTAGACCATAAAGAATGGAGTGAATTGTGTTGAAGCGTTGGGAGTTGTGCGTAAGCTCCATAGCACAGACGGGAGTTCTTCGACCCAAGCACCCGCGGCCCTTTTGAGTGGCACCAGGAGGCGTTTCTTGATTCCGCTCGTCACAAGTCCATTGGCCTTTTCGACTTGGCCATTGGATTGCGGGTGTGCCACAGATGTATAATTGAGCGTAATGTCCTGCTCTTTGCAGAAGGATCGAAAATCTTCAGCTGTGAAGTTTGTACCGTTATCAGTGATGATGCTACTTGGCACACCAAAGCGGTATATGATGGATTTTATGAAATTTACTGCTGTAGTAGCAGTCGAACTTGTGATAGGGACTGCTTCAATCCACTTGGTGAACTTGTCGACCGCCACCAGAAGGTGAGTATGCCCTCCATGGGAGGATTTTTTGAGTGGCCCGACCATGTCAAGCCCCCACTGGGCGAAAGGCCAGGCCAATGGTATTGTCTTCAACGCCGATGCGGGTGCGTGCGGCTTTGTGACAAACTTTTGGCAGCCGATGCACCTTTTGACTATCTCCTCCGCGTCTTTGAGTGCTGTGGGCCAGTAGAAGCCTGCGCGAAAGGCTTTGGCTACGAGTGATCGACTGCTGGCATGATGCCCGCAGGTACCTGCATGAATATCACGAAGGATGGCTTGGCCATCTTCAAATGCTATGCAACGTTGGAACATACCTGATACGCTGCGCTTGTATAGTTCGCCGTTGATGACGGTGTATGCTTTAGATCGTCGAGTCACACGGCGTGACTCTGTTATGTCTTCAGGTACCTCGCCGCGGAGTATGTATGCGAGGAAAGGTTGAGTCCACGTTGGCTCGATGCGGAGCACCTCGACTGGAGGGTCCTCTGTGCTAGGTGCTTTGTTCTTGGCTGCTGCAGCTGATGTAGGAGATGTTTGTTTTTTCTTGATGGACCTGTGCTCGATGCGCTCGAAGAAGACACCAGGTGGAACTGGTGCTTTGGTCGCTCCAATGTTGGCTAGCTTATCTGCTTCTTCATTGCTCTCACGCCCTATGTGCCGTAACTCGCAGCCTTCGAAGCTGCCCTCCATGAGGTTGTACAGGTCACGGTAGGCGATCATGTTATCTGCAATTGCGTCGCATGCCTTCATTGTTTGCTGCACCACAAGATTCGAGTCACCGTAGATCATCAGTCGAGTGCACCCGAGGGCTTTGGCCATCCTCATGCCGTGAATCAGGGCTTCATATTCTGCTTCGTTATTGGATGGGAACTCGAATCCCATTTGCAGGATATAGCGGAGCTTGTCGCCTTTTGGTGATATGAGGATGACACCTGCGCCTGCACCTTCGTTCTTCTTTGAGCCGTCGAAGTACATAGTCCATGAGTTGGACACATCTGGCGCTCCTGACAGCAGAGCTTCGATCCACTCGGTGTGGAAGTCAGGTAAGACTTGTGCTTTGATGGCCTTCGGGTAATCATACTTGATGTCTCGCGGTGCTAGCTCGATGAGCCATTTTGCTACTCGCCCTGTTGCGTTGGGGTTTGTGAGGATGTCCCCGATCCCTGAAGTGCTGATTACAGTGATCGGGTGCTCGGAGAAGTAATGCGTCAGCTTCCTTGAGGACATGAACACTGCGTAGGCCAGCTTTTGATAGTGCGGGTACCGCTGCTTTGATGTGGAGAGCACTTCACTCAAGTAATAGACTGGACGTTGTTTGCTTTGGGCGTGTCCCTCCTCCCTGCGTTCGACTACCAGTACAGTGCTCACCACCCTGTTAGTTGCGGAGACATATAGGTATAGTGGCTCGCGTTCCCTTGGTGCTACGAGGACTGGAGGGCTTGTGAGGACTCGCTTGAGGTCCGTGAAGGCTGCTTCGGCTTCTGGCGTCCACTCGAATTTATCCGCTTTCTTCATTAGTCGATAGAACGGGAGCGCTTTTTCGCCTAGCTTGCTGATGAATCAACTGAGTGCTGCCACTCGACCCGCCAACTTTTGCACGTCGTGAAGCTTTGAAGGCCTTTGCATCGTCAAGATGGCCTGTATTTTCTCCGGGTCCGCCTCGATTCCTCGAGCTGTGACTAGATACCCGAGGAGTTGCCCGGCTGGCATGCCGAACGTGCACTTCTTCGGGTTGAGCTTGATGTGGAAGCGTTTGTGGTTTGCGAACGTCTCTCGCAAGTCATCGAGTAGTGTGTTTTACTCCCTTGTGGTGATGACAATGTCATCTACGTAGACTTGGACATTTCGCCCAATTTGCTTCTTGAGGCAGTCTTGCATCATGCGCTGGTAGGTTGCGCCTGCGTTCTTGATCCCAAAGGGCATGGTTGTGTAGCAGTTGTGGCGCCCCGACCCGACTGCTATACAGTGATGTTGTGTGTCACCGCAAGGAAAAAAATAGCGTGCTATCAAAAATAGCGTGGCCCTCCTCCAGAAGCTATACAAGATATAGCGTGATATAGCGAAGTTACATATAAAATAGCGTGATGAAAAAGTTGTAAGAAATATCCCAAATATTAAGGATTTCAGCACTAATTTGATTTCCAGAAACAATACATGCATAACCAGGTAACCATATTCAAATGTCAAGGCCAAATCCATGGCACGAATACAAATATGAGGCTTAAAACCATGAAAAAGTAATAAACTAAAAGATAAATATTTTAAACTTTAATCAGAATCATTGACATCATCTTCAGAATAATTAGAAGAACCACCAGATTGCCCGCCATCATCATCACCTAACGTTATTTTCAGACTTTTTGTTAGCGTAGCTATAACGTTACCACGTTTAGTGTGGTTTCGAGCGTATAAGACGAAAATAGCGCCGTAGCGTCAACTTTAGGCTAAATATAGCGTAGCCTCTCCAAATACGCTATATCGTGCTATTAACCGGAAATAGCGTGCTATTTTTTTCGTTGGTCACCGTTAAGCGATACAACCGGAGGTTACGGGTTTACCAATCCCCGGCCAAAACCTTTGGCAGACGTTGCTCGGAATTGATCATCGGCAACGCAACACCCCGATTCATGCCTTAACACAGGCACAACTATCAATGCATAATAGAGAGATCAAGACTTGTGGAACAACTGGCACATCACAGACTCTACGACTCAAAGCATTATAGTTCAACTCTTATAATAGACAAAGATAGCAAATTACAACCAGAGGTCACAGACCCAACAGTACAACATGCGGAAGCGAATTAGGTTGTTCTAAATAACAAGATCCAAATTATGGACTAAGAGGCCTACAGATAAACATTGCAGCGCCAGCTGTTCCGGGATGTCCCAAGCTGCCACCTGAGAACCCCAGACTACTCGTCGACGTCCACAAAGAACCACCTTCGAGGTCGGTGAAGTCCTCCTCTGAAACAAAGCAAACGACGTTGAGTTCGACGAACTCGCAAGATTAAATATAGAGCTTTAGCTCGATGATGCTTTCAAGGTTTTATGGCTGTTTTGCAAAAAGCTGATTTTATTTATGAAAACATAACTCCATTGCATCGACTAATCAGAATTATTTTCAAAAGGGGTAAGAAGTGACTCATTTCTTTGATCACCTTTCTCATCATCAACCACCATCATCACTGTACCTGTTCTACAAAGGCACCTCCCCGAATCACCCTCGAGGAAGCTAACCTTGCATTCTTGAGTAGTACCTTTAGTACTCAGGTTTTAATCATTCCGTTCAAGTTATTCTATGGTCTTATCGTCCTTTCCCAAGTCGTCCGTAACCGTGGACATGGCTTTTCGAAAAGATTTAACCCTGCAGGGGTGCACTGTGTTTACCGTCGGTACCGCCCGGCTCATTGCCTACGCTTAGCTCTCTTCCGGGGAAAGCCGGCTGAGTGGGAACGGTTACAACCTTTACCTTGCTTGGGACTAACCCAGGATCATCAGTGGCGGTTGGACAGGTTCAGTGCCTCCAACACCCTGTCCCGCGGCCACTTATTTTCCTGACACCACCATCCTCATCTCTGTCTTGGCCACCATCCCAACGCACGCGCAAATGGAAGCCCGAACTAGAGGACCCTCGGCTAGCCCTTCACAAGTTAGTCGGTCGACGAGGGCTCCATATACCCCACCGAAAGGAATCGCGCTCATTCTTGGTTCAAGAGGTAAAGAACTCGCACCTAGGCGGCGAGAGTGAGACAAAGCACCACCATACCAAGTGGCCTCTTATCCCCACCTTTAAGCATTTTATTACCTGTCACCACAATTTCTCCACCATCATCCGAACATTTCAGCACCTGTTTCCAACATGAAATATCCATCGGACGAATAACATTTAACTAAGCATGGCTAAGCATCATCATGGCATAGTTAAGTATTTCAGGCCAACAATACAATCCTATGGATAATAGGAGGGGAAACAGGTAATGGCATCGGAAACTTAATGCAACTATAGGATACTCTAATCCAATAAAATTGACATTTGGAACCGCATGCAATATTATAGTGGAGAAAATATTTGCGGAAATATAGGATAAGACATGCTCAGAGGGGGGATTACGCTTGCCTTGTTGATACGGCTGGTAAAAGGGATCGTCACGATTCGGTGGTGGCACTTCAACTCCTTGATCTACCGATGCACAAACAACACCGGAAAGGAACCAATAAATACCACGAACACAACAGGTGCAATGCACAAACATGATGACATGACATTTTAATGTACTGAACTTATTATAAGCTATCTAGCAATTTTAAATGGGGTACGGCGATACCTACTTTAACTAGGGAAGAGGGGTACCCCACATTTACTTAGTGATTCTAATACTACTAAAAGTACAGTATTGTAATTGTGATCAAGTATGCATGATGATGATGCTTCTGGATAGTTCACGTTTTTCTGAGCATTTTGGTATATTACACACAATTTCCTGATGAACCAAATCCAAGTTAGTACATTTATAAACTCCCTCTTTTAAACATGTGCTTTTAATAGGTTATCTTCAACAACAATCAATTTAATTACCCAAATTCGAAAGAGAGAGATGAAACAGGACAAAAACTCATTAGGTACTGGATCCGGAATTCCTCCGGAATTCCGAACCACTCGGAATTTTCCGAACTGGTTCCGATCCCATTCCGGAAAAACGCAAAACGCTACTAGACCCGGTCGGAACGAGGTAAGTAGATAACCGGAAATTTCCGGCCATCCGGAATTCCGGACGTGTTCCGAACCAATTCCGAGCGAAGGAGAAATGGATTTAGTATACGATAATTTCAGGCGACGGCGACCTACGGCGATTCGTCGAACAGGACGGAGAGGGAGAGGAGGGGCGTCCATTTGGACCGCGAGCTCACCCTGAGCACGTATGAGAAGACGGCGAAGTCGGGGATGCAGCGACGGCGACGAATTCGTCCGCGGCGGCGCTCGGACGGCAGCGGCGGAGTAGCGGACGGAGAGCTCGATTCCCAGCGCCCCAGCTCGATTCCTTCGGCGAGGACGGAGAGGATGACACGGCGGACCTTCCTGCGGTCTTCGTTTTGCTCGGGGAAGCTTCAATCCGCGGCGGCGACGACGGCCATGGCGGCTCGGTTGCGAGCTCGTGGGGAGAGAGATGGGGAGAGGGGAACGGGATAGAAAAATCGGGGGAGGGAGCAGGTGTGGCCTCGTGGGCTTGGTCTCCTTGCAGGTGAGGGCAGAGAGGAGGGGGGCCCCCGGCGCGGCGTCGTGCGGCAGCGGCACGGCGGCATGGCGCCAGTGCGAGAGGAGAGAGAGAGACGACGGCATTTTGCAGATAACCCCCTGGAATCTTTGTTTCCATCATGGATAGGTCCTTTTCTGTTTTAAATTTAAAAACCTGTGATTTTAGTCATTTAATTGACGCACTTAAACATCTTCAAAAATTATGACAAAATTTGGGGAGGCTCCCCTTAGCCTATAGAAGCTCCACAAATTTTGGTGTCTCAAAATAAAATAGCTTGGTACCACTTTGGTTTAGGAAGGTATGTCTAGGGATCTTTGGTAATTTGAAAACTTGAAGAATACCCTAGTGATTTTTAGAGCAAGTGCAAAAATATTATTTTTGAACTCTTGGAACTTCCTTGACAAATATAAGATGTCAAAGTATTTTTGTTTTGCAAGTTTGAATACTCTCATTGATTTGAATTTGTAATTGAAGCAATTCATATTTGAGGTTTTTCAATGTTGTATTTTCTTGAGCATTTTTAATTAAGGATGCCATGATGCAATGGAACACAAAAGCGAAAATTTTACTCAGGTTTTTAGTTTCTCAAACTTTGGGCTGTTACAATTCTACCCCCCTTACAGGAATCTCGTCCCGAGATTCTAAGATTGCGGAAAGAAGTCGGGATACTCCTCACGAAGACTAGACTCTCTTTCCCAAGTTGCTTCTTCCTCGGAATGGTGAGACCATTGAACTTTGAGGAACTTGGTAGTCTTGTTACGGGTCTTCCTTTCGGCTTCATCCAGGACACGGATAGGATGCTCGCGATAAGTGAGATCTTCCTGGAGATCTAGCTCCTCATGATTGACTCCATGGATAGGATCTTTGAAGCAACGACGAAGTTGGGAGACATGAAACACATCATGTACATTTGGGAGGATGACCGGTAACTCCAACTTATAAGAAAGATCTCCTCGCTTGGCCAGAACGGTGAAAGGGCCAACGTAGCGAGGGGCCAATTTCCCTTTGATACCGAAGCGGCGAACGCCACGAAGGGGAGAGACGCGGAGATAAGCTTTATCACCAATTTCATAGTGAATTTCCTGATGGTGCTTATCATAGTAGCTCTTCTGCCTAGACTGAGCAATCTTCAGATTCTCTCGTATGATTCTAACCTTCTCCTCAGCTTCATTGATCACATCCGGACCAAAGAGTGCCCTCTCTCCGGTCTCGGACCAATTTAGAGGAGTGCGGCATTTTCTTCCATATAGAACCTCGAATGGAGCCATGCCCAGACTAGCTTGATAGCTATTGTTGTAGGAGAACTCCGCGAAAGGGAGATACTTTTCCCAACCCTTGCCAAAAGAGATTACACATGCCCTAAGCATGTCTTCCAAACTTGGTTCACTCTTTCGGTCTGACCATCAGTTTGAGGATGGTAGGCGGTACTGAAGTTGAGACGGGACCCCATAGCAGTTTGGAAACTCTGCCAAAACTTGGATACAAAGATACTTCCACGGTCCGATATGATCCTCAGAGGGACCCCATGCAATGGAACAATACGAGCCATATATAAGTCAGCAAGTTGACTCGCCGTATATCATCACGGACTGGTAGGAAGTGAGCAACCTTGGACAGTCGATCAATGATTACCCAGATTGCATTGTTGCCCTTTTAGATCTGGGAAACCCGGTGATGAAGTCCATACCATTTCATCCCATTTCCACTCGGGACTGCAATAGGGCGAGAGTGCCGGCAGGCCTTTGATGTTCAGCCTTTACCCGTCGACAGGTGTCGCATTCAGCAACATACTTGGCAATTTCTCGTTTCATCCGAGTCCACCAGAATTGTGGTCGAAGGTCTTGGTACATTTTGGTACTACCGGGATGAATAGAGAGAGGTGATTCATGAGCTTCTTGTAGGATCAGCTCCCTCAAATTCCGGTTCTTTGGCACTACCAGACGGTCACCAAAATAAACAACTCCGGATTCATCTTCCGAGAAACATTTGGCCTTTCCGCTAGCAATGTTCTTCTTGATATTCAGGATACCCTCATCCAGCTTCTGAGCATCCTTAATCTGGTCTACAAGAGTAGATTTGATCTCCAGATTTGCAAGGTAGCCAGAGGGAACAATTTCCAGGTTCAAACGGGAGAACTCTTCATGAAGAGCAGGTTGGGCCTTCTCAATCATCAGATTGTTGCAATAGACTTCCGACTCAGCGCGTCAGCCACGACGTTTGCTTTGCCGGGTTGATAGTTCAGACTCACATCATAGTCCTTGATTAACTCCAACCAACGCCTTTGCCTGAGATTTAAATCCGGCTGGGTGAAGAGGTACTTCAGACTCTTGTGATCCGAGAAAATCTCGCAACGGTTACCAAACAGGTATGGTCTCCATTGCTTCAAGCATAACACACGCAAGTTCTAGATCATGAGTTGGGTAGTTGTGCTCATGCGGCTTCAATTGGCGAGAAGCATATGCCACCACATGGCCATCTTGCATTAGTACACAGCCCAAGCCTTGCAGAGAGGCGTCACAGAAGACGACGAAATCCTTGCTGTGTCCGGCAGGACAAGCACAGGAGCGGACGTGAGTTTGGCTTTCAGTGTTTTGAAGCTCTCTTCAGCTTCGTCCGTCCATACGAACTTTTTATCCTTCTTGAGAAGGTCAGTCAGGGCCTTGGCTATCTTGGAGAAACCTTCGATGAATCGGCGGTAGTAACCTGCCAATCCGAGAAAGCTACGAATGTCCTTGACTGACATTGGAGTTTTCCAATCCAAATGGACTGAATCTTGTCGGGAATGACAGCCACACCATTAGCGGATATCACATGACCAAGGAAGACAAGATTATCCAACCAGAACTCACACTTGGAGAACTTGGCATAGAGGCGGTGTTCAGAACCAAACGAAGATGTTCGGCATGCTCTTCATCGGTTTTGGAATAAACGAGGATGTCATCGATGTAAATGACGACAAACTTGTCGAGATAATCCATGAAGATGGAGTTCATGAGCCTCATGAAAGTAGCTGGAGCATTGGTGAGACCAAAGGACATGACGGTATACTCATATGAGCCATAACGAGTAACAAATGCCGTCTTTGGATATCCTCCTTTCTGATCTTGATCTGATGGTATCCTGACCTCAGATCCATCTTGGAGAATACTGTTGCACCAGCTAACTGATCCAACAGATCATTGATGCGAGGAATAGGATACTTGTTCTTGATTGTCACCGCATTCAACGGTCATAGTCAGAGACTAGACGAGGCACGGTAGAATCCCTCTTCTTGACAAAGAGTACCGGACAACCCCAAGGTGAACTGCTAGGCTGAATGAAATCCTTCGCTAACAGCTGATCAATTTGCTCTTTCAACAGAGCCAACTCTTCCACCGGCATACGGTAGGGCTTCTTGGAAATCGGAGCAGTACCGGGAAGTAGATCTATGACAAACTCCACACTTCGGTCAGGAGGCATGCCAGGCAATTCTTCCGGGAACACATCCGGGAAGTCACACACCACGTGTATTCATGGATTTCAGGAGGGGATTCGCCTTCCATAAAGCAAAGGAGATCTCGGGGATTGGGAATGATGGAGATGGAGGTCTTGATAGTGCAGACCAATACTCAACAATGTCACCGGAAGAAGTGGTCACGGTGATGGTCTTGGCAGCACAGTCGAGATTAGCCCGGTATTTGGCTAGCCAGTTCATGCCCAGTATGACATCAATGCCATTTGACTTCAGAGCTACCAAAGCAAAGGAAAGACGAGTAACCTATATAATCTGGACCTCAGGAGTAACCCCATCGGTTTGCCATTTGGAGCCAGGAGTGGAGATCACCAAGGGACGCTCATTTTCTCGAACGGTATTTTGTGGTCTTTTGCAAAAGCTATGGATATGAATGAATGCGATGCTCCAGAATCAAACAAAACTGTAGCAAGATTGTTGTTGATTCGTAGCTCACCCATAAGGACGCCGGGGTCCTCTTCAGCTTCTCAGCAGAGACGTGGTTCAGGCGACCACGCACAATAGGTCCAGCCTTGCCAGCTGGTGTGGCAGGGGCTCGTGCAGGTGTCCTTCTGGGGGCACTCCCTGGAGTAGTGGCCAGCCTGGCCACAGGTGTAGCAGTGAGTCCAGGTGGAGCAGGTAGCTGAGGACGATACCCACTTCCGCCGCCCAAGTGTCGAAGTAGTGGGGCGCGGCGGTGGTGGCCTGTATCCCGCGGCCCTCGGCATGAATGGAGCACGCGGCACAGCGCTGTAGGGAACAAACACCCTGCGCTTCTTGCTCTCAGAACCCGAGGAACTCTGGTGGTCCCCGTGTGCTGGCCTCTTGGAAGCCTCAAGTTCCTTCTTCCCTGCTCAAGAGTAAGAGCCTGGTTGAACAGCTCCTGGTAGGTCTGGAACTTGAAGGGCAATAACTCATAGCGGAGCTGCGGCGCAAGACCCTTGCGGAACAGCTCTTGCTTGTCAGCATCAGTGGTCACGTCCCTTGGGGCGTAACGAGAGAGATGGTTGAATTCACAACCATAAGTGCGGAGGTCCATACGTCCCTGTTGCAAATCCAGGAACTCCCTCCTCTTCAAATCCATGATCGGCTGAGGGATGTAAGCCGCACGGAAGGCAGTGCGGAAATCTGCCCAAGTGAAGACATGGTTGGCCGGGAACAATGCCACATGGCTCTCCCACCAACAGCCAGCCGCACCAACCAGAAGGTAGGTGGCGAAGTTGACTTGCTCGGCCACTGGGACATGCAGCGCGGAGAACTTGCGCTCCAGAGCACGAAGCCAATCATCAGCTTCCAGTGGCTCCTTAGCATCAGCAAAGGTGGGTGGCTGCGAGCGCAGGAACTCAGTGAGAGTGTTGCAGCCATTCCTCTGTGCATTCTGCTGCACCAACTGCTCAACAGCGCTCATTGCGCCCGGTTCTCCTCAATGGCCATCAAGACCTGAGCCATCGAGGGTGGTGGCGGTTCCTCATCATTGTGGTTACCACGGCCTCCTCGAGCCATTCTGGAGAATTTACAATGACACAGTTAGTATCTTCCTCCGAATGGTTGAACAATAGCATTAGCGTCTACTCAAGTACACAGACTAGGGACGATAATACTTTGTGTAACAACTAACAAGGGATCAACAAGATAGAACTTGGGTCAAAGATCAGCATCATGTACTACTAGCGTGGGATTCAAATAGTTAAGAAACCACGTGATTCAACACACTCTAGTTGGCACAATCCGGGACCTTCTGTTCAAGTCCTTGGGTTAAAACCCAACGAAGGAATAAGTGATCAGACTCGGTAGGAATAACAGTGTTCAAACATCTGAGTTGATTTGGATTGCAACGCAGCGGGAGCAACCGACACATAACACTAAAGGTAGAACCCAACCTCGTGATCCTAAAGTTTTGAGGTAACAGAGAGAAGTAAAACTTTAACTCAAATCGAGGTAAGATTGCTCCGAGATTAGAGTGTAACCAGATAAGGAGTAAAAAGAATCCTAAGATGGTTTTCACAACTCATTTTTAGGTTAAAAATATTTTCACAAACACTAGACTCAACGTCGACCAGTAGAAGGGTTTCCTACAGGCAGTACTGCTCTGATACCAACTTGTGGCGCCCCGACCCGACTGCTATACAGTGATGCTGTGTGTCACCGGTTAAGCGATACAACCGGAGGTTACGGGTTTACCAATCCCCGGCCAAAACCTTTGGCAGGCGTTGCTCGGAATGATCATCGGCAACGCAACACCCCGATTGATGCCTTAACACAGGCACAACTATCAATGCATAATAGAGAGATCAAGACTTGTGGAACAACTGGCACATCACAGACTCTACGACACAAAGCATTATAGTTCAACTCTTATAATAGAGAAAGATAGCAAATTACAACCAGAGGTCACAGACCCAACAGTACAACATGCGGAAGCGAATTAGGTTGTTCTAAACAACAAGATCCAAATTATGGCCTAAGAGGCCTACAGATAAACATCAGCGCCAGCTGTTCCGGGATGTCCCAAGCTGCCACCTGGGAACCCCAGACTACTCGTCGACGTCCACAAAGAACCCACCTTCGAGGTCGGTGAAGTCCTCCTCTGAAACAAAACAAACGACGTTGAGTTCGACGAACTCGCAAGATTAAATATAGAGCTTTAGCTCGATGAGGCTTTCAAGTTTTATGGCTGTTTTGCATAAAGCTGATTTTATTTATGAAAACATAACTCCATGGCATCGACTAATCAGAATATTTTCAAAAGGGGTAAGAAGTAACTCTTTTCTTTGATCACCTTTCTCATCATCAACCACCATCATCACTGTACCTGTTCTACAAAGGCACCTCCCCGAATCACCCTCGAGGAAGCTAACCTTGCATTCTTGAGTAGTACCTTTAGTACTCAGGTTTTAATCATTCCGTTCAAGTTATTCTATGGTCTTATCGTCCTTTCCCAAGTCGTCCGTAACCGTGGACACGGCTTTTCGAAAAGATTTAACCCTGCAGGGGTGCACTGTGTTTACCTTCGGTACCGCCCGGCTCATTGCCTACGCTTAGCTCTCTTCCGGGGAAAGCCGGCTGAGTGGGAACGGTTACAACCTTTACCTTGCTTGAGACTAACCCAGGATCATCAGTGGCGGGGACAGGTTCAGTGCCTCCAACACCCTGTCCCGCGGCCACTTATTTTCCTACACCACCATCCTCATCTCTGTCTTGGCCACCATCCAACGCACGCGCAAATGGAAGCCCGAACTAGAGGACCCTGGCTAGCCCTTCACAAGTTAGTCGGTCGACGAGGGCTCCATATACCCCACCGAAAGGAAGCGCGCTCATTCTTGGTTCAAGAGGTAAAGAACTCGCACCTAGGCGGCGAGAGTGAGACAAAGCACCACCATACCAAGTGGCCTCTCATCCCCACCTTTAAGCATTTTATTACCTGTCACCACAATTTCTCCACCATCATCCGAACATTTCACACCTGTTTCCAACATGAAATATCCATCGGACGAATAACATTTAACTAAGCATGGCTAAGCATCATCATGGCATAGTTAAGTATTTCAGGCCAACAATACAATCCTATGGATAATAGGAGGGGAAACAGGTAATGGCATCGGAAACTTAATGCAACTATAGGATACTCTAATCCAATAAAATTGACATTTGGAACCGCATGCAATATTATAGTGGAGAAAATATTTGCAGAAATATAGGATAAGACATGCTCAGAGGGGGGATTACGCTTGCCTTGTTGATACGGCTGGTAAAAGGGATCGTCACGATTCGGTGGTGGCACTTCAACTCCTTGATCTACCGATGCACAAACAACACCGGAAAGGAACCAATAAATACCACGAACACAACAGGTGCAATGCACAAACATGATGACATGACATTTTAATGTACTGAACTTATTATAAGCTATCTAGCAATTTTAAATGGGGTACGGCGATACCTACTTTAACTAGGGAAGAGGGGTACCCCACATTTACTTAGTGATTCTAATACTACTAAAAGTACAGTATTGTAATTGTGATCAAGTATGCATGATGATGATGATGCTTCTGGATAGTTCACGTTTTTCTGAGCATTTTGGTATATTACACACAATTTCCTGATGAACCAAATCCAAGTTAGTACATTTATAAACTCCCTCTTTTAAACATGTGCTTTTAATAGGTTATCTTCAACAACAATCAATTTAATTACCCAAATTCGAAAGAGAGAGATGAAACAGGACAAAAACTCATTAGGTACTGGATCCGGAATTCCTCCGGAATTCCGAACCACTCGGAATTTTCCGAACTGGTTCCGATCCCATTCCGGAAAAACGCAAAACGCTACTGGACCCGGTCGGAACGAGGTAAGTAGATAACCGGAAATTTCCGGCCATCCGGAATTCCGGACGTGTTCCGAACCAATTCCGAGCGAAGGAGAAATGGATTTAGTATACGATAATCTCAGGCGACGGCGATCTACGGCGATTCATCGAACAGGACGGAGAGGGAGAGGAGGGGGGCGTCCATTTGGACCGCGAGCTCACCCTGAGCACGTAGGAGAAGACGGCGAAGTCGGGGATGCAGCGACGGCGACGAATTCGTCCGCGGCGGTGCTCGGACGGCAGCGGCGGAGTAGCGGACGGAGAGCTCGATTCCCAGCGCCCCAGCTCGATTCCTTCGGCGAGGACGGAGAGGATGACACGGCGGACCTTCCTGCGGCCTTCGTTTCGCTCGGGGAAGCTTCAATCCGCGGCGGCGACGACGGCCATGGCGGCTCGGTTGCGAGCTCGTGGGGAGAGATATGGGGAGAGGGGAACGGGATAGAAAAATCGGGGGAGGTAGCAGGTGTGGCCTCGTGGGGCTTGGTCTCCTTGCAGGTGAGGGCAGAGAGGAGGGGGGCCCCCGGCGCGGCGTCGTGCGGCAGCGGCACGGCGGCATGGCGCCAGTGCGAGAGGAGAGAGAGAGACGACGGCATTTTGCAGATAACCCCCTGGAATCTTTGTTTCCATCACGGATATGTCCTTTTCTGTTTTAAATTTAAAAACCTGTGACTTTAGTCATTTAATTGACGCACTTAAACATCTTCAAAAATTAAGACAAAATTTGGGGAGGCTCCCCTTAGCCTATAGAAGCTCCACAAATTTTGGTGTCTCAAAATAAAATAGCTTGGTACCACTTTGGTTTAGGAAGGTATGTCTAGGGATCTTTGGTAATTTGAAAACTTGAAGAATACCCTAGTGATTTTTAGAGCAAGTGCAAAAATATTATTTTTGAACTCTTGGAACTTCCTTGACAAATATAAGATGTCAAAGTATTTTTGTTTTGCAAGTTTGAATACTCTCATTGATTTGAATTTGTAATTGAAGCAATTCATATTTGAGGTTTTTCAATGTTGTATTTTCTTGAGCATTTTTAATTAAGGATGCCATGATGCAATCGAACACAAAAGCGAAAATTTTACTCAGGTTTTTGTTTCTCAAACTTTGGGCTGTTACAGCAGTAGACCCCGAGTGGGGTTATGAACGTCGTTTTCTCTTCATCCTCTTCCTTCATCCTTATCTGGTGGTAACCCGAGTAAGCATCCAGGAAGGACAAGCGAGCGCACCCGGCGGTGGAGTCGACGATCTGGTCGATTTGAGGTAATGGAAAGTGATCCTTTGGACAACACTTATTGAGTGCCGTGAAATCTACGCACATCCGAAGGATATCTGTGTTCTTCTTTTCTACGAGTACGGGGTTGGCCACCCATTGTGATTTCTTAATTTCTCTGATGAAACCTGCTGTGAGTAGTCTGTCGACTTCGGCTTCGACTGCTGTTCTTTTCGGGCCGGATATGCGGTGCATTGTTTGCTTGACTGGTTTAGCATCTGGAAATAATTGGAGAGAGTGCTCGGCGAATTCCCTGGGAATACCTGGCATGTCGGCTGGACACCACGCAAATATATCCCAGTTCTCACGGAGGAATTCGACGAGCGCGCTTTCCTATGCGATAGGTAGACTCGACGAGACATTGACTGTCTTGGTCGGGTCGGTCGGGTGCACCTGATGCGACCTTGTGTCATTGGTGGCATTGAATGATCTGTCGACTGCCACCTTCTTGTGCTCTGGCATAAGTGTGCGATCGTTGGAGACCGCGAGCTCGGCGAGTGTTGCTTCCATGCCGAACATCTCAGAGATTTTGCTAAACTGTCGGTCGCAAGAGTCAGACTTTTGGAAGTTTTCCTTGACTGTGATTACTCCTTTTGGTCCAGGCATCTTTAACTGGAGGTATGCGTAGTGTGGCACCGCCATGAATCGAGCGAACGTCGGGCGTCCAAGTATAGCATGGTATTGTGACTTCCAGTCGACAACTTCGAACTCAATCGACTCTGTCCTGAAGTGGTTCTTGTCCCCGAACGTTACGTCGAGTTGTATGGTGCCTTCTGGGCTTATTGCTTTCCCTGGAACGATACCGTGAAAGGTATTTGAAGATCTTGGCAGGTTTTCGACTGACCTGTTCATTTTGCGGAGCGTATCTGCGAAGATAATGTTTATGCCGCTGCCACCATCCATGAAGACCTTGGACATGGCGTAGCCTCCAATTTGTGCATCGAGTACCAGAGCAGAGTGCACTGGACGGACGACCGATGGAGGGTGGTCCTCTCTGCTGAAGCTTATTGCTGTTTCAGAACCCTTCAAGAATTCAGTTACAGCAGGAGCTGACATGACCGCCATGTTTACTTGTCGAGTGCGAAGTTTTTGCTCCCTGTTGGAAGGGCGACCTTTCTGTATCATGTACATCTGCCCTTGGGGCGGAGGGTACTGAGGTTCGTCCACCCGAGGTACGGGCTGTATGGCACCCGCGAGATTTCCGCCTGCGGCAGGCTGTGGTGGTGGTGGTGGTGCCATCAGGACGGCACGTTGTTTGGCTGAGGCACAGGTGCAGGCACGTGTGCGTTTGCGGCTGTTGCCTTTCTGAGGTTTATGTAATCAGTCGCCATTTGGTCGAATTCCCTGCAGTTTCTCATCGAGTGATTGGAGCGCAGTTTTCCATCTTCCCCCTTGTACAGGTGGAATCTGCAATCAGCATCCATCTTTTCTTCGAATGATCGCTCGGATTGTGCGCCGGATCGTGACTTGCGCCAGTCTTTCCTTTTGTAGCTATCGCTGCGTTGGCCGCGGTCTCGACTGTCCCGGCGATCATCGCGACTGTCCCGACGATCATCTCGACTGTCCCGTCGATCTTCTGACCGTCGGTCGCTTCTGTCTTGGTCATTGCGGGGTGTAGAGAACCCAGCCGCCATGAATTCGGGTCTGTCGTCGTCGTAGTGACGTTTTAAACGCTTGCGCCTGCGGTCATCTCTGTATGAGTCTCTGCGGCTTTGACTGCCGTTTTCATGATTGTCACGGGGTGAGACCCGCGTGTGGTGCGCGCCATGTCTTCTCCGTCTGCCCACTCAGTCGCTACATCAAGAGGTTAGCCACAGAGGTTGGCTTTTTGCGACCAAGTGCTTCTTTGAAGTCATGCCTGGCGAGGCCCATGATGAAAGCATCCATGGCCATATCTTCTGAAATTACTCCGACTGAGTTGCGTATCTCAGTCCATCGTCTGATGTATGACCTCAACGTTTCACCTGACCGTTGAACGCAGGCTCGCAGTTCTTCGAACGTTTTTGGTCGCTCACATAGAGGCTCGAAGTTTTTGATGAAGTCTGCGCGGAAGTGATCCCACGAGTCGTATGTTGATGGAGGTAGAGCCTTTAGCCAGTCGCGGGCTGTGCCTTCGAGCATGAGTCGTATGTATTGCATGGCTGTGGTGTTTGTGCCTCGCTGGCACGCGACAGCCAGCCTGTAGTCTTCCAGCCACCCGGAAGGTTCCTGTCGACCCGTGTACTTGGGCTGTTCAGATGTGAGTTTGAACCCTTTGGGCATCCGCGTCTCGCGAACGCGTCGAGTGAAGCACAGAGCTCCATGTGGCTCAGGCTCTCGATCAGAGTATGAGTCGCTACTGTAAGATCTGCGCTATCTGCTCCTGGACCTGCGCCTGCGCGAGCCGCTTCTTTCCTTCGAGTGGTGGCGACGACCACTGCGGTTGTGCTCTTCACGACGCGTGTCAACTATGGCCGATCTCGACTCCCTCTGGAGTGTTTGGGATTTGGCGTATAGCCTTTGCTGCTAGGGCAAGCGATTTGATCTGTTGGCGATGTAGTTTTGCGTTGGGGTCATCAGCTGGAGGCTTGATTGCTTCTAGGTATGCTGCGGCAGTAAAGAGGGCACCCGCAGCTGTTTTGGGTTACTGGTACTCCCTCTTCGTCTTATATCATGAAAGAGTTGCCTAAGTTGCGGGTGAGTGCCGCCCTCTCATCTGGCGAGAGGTGTGACAGCCTTGATCTGGGTCTTGTGTCTGCTCGCCCAGTGGAGCTCAGGGAGAGCTGTCTTCTTCGCGCACTTGACAAGCTAGCTTGCTTTTTGCGTTCTTGAGTGTTGCTCTGACCTGCCGCAGTCGAAGTGATTCCTGCCAGTTGAAGTACTGGAAGGTCAACATCTCCTCTTGTGTTGCGTCTGCTGGCATCATTGTGCACTCCTTGATGACTTTATCTGCTTTTGCTGCCATCTCAGCAGTGATTGTGAGAGTTGTGACTCCGTCCGGCATAGTAACTGTGCACGGGAATTCTGTAGGCCTGCGGCTGGCCGCAACATCTGATGATTCTGCGGCGATGGCAACGTAGAACTGCTGGGGTATCACCCGAGGGTATGTATATGTGTTTTCGAGTCCCGTCATGGACTCGACGTCGTCATCAAGACTCATGTCAGAGTTGATATGCCCATCGAGTGATCCGTCTGGATGGATCTCGCTATCGATGCCTTCGTCGCCTATGCTCATCTCGGCGTTGGCGAAGTCGTTATGATTCTCGAAGTCGAGGTTGTTGTTGGTGTAGATCTCGGAGTCGACGTAGTTGTCGATATGAGTTTCAGGTTCGTCGAAGTCGCTGAGGGAGATGTCGCAGTCGAAAGTGTCCTCGACTGGGAGATCGATCTTGGGATCGTTTGTGCGATATGCTGATTCGGCCTCCTCACCTTGGAGTTCCTCCATGAGCTTGTTCATCTCTCGAGTCGACATAGTTGTTGCAGACGAGCAAGATCGGAGGATCGACGATGGTATGGACGCGGTTGATGGATCCGCAGTCGAAGGAGCCGTGACCGATGGAGCCTCGGGTGCAGAAGTCGCGAGTTGGCGTGGATCTATCAAGTCCTGCACACCAAGCTTGTTTGCGAAAAAATTGAACGAACCAACAGTCAAACCCAAACCTGACTCGAGATCGGAGAATGTCTCCTGGAATTCTGGCGAGTGTGGCTCGAAATCCATCAGAGGATCTGATGTGCTTTTTGCAGGTGAAGCTGGCGTGCTGCCGTTTGTCGAGTGATTCGGCGAGTTGCCGTGTGCCGCCCGAGTAGGCGAGTTCTGGTTTGTTGATGCAGCCGGCAAGTTGCCGTTTGTAGATCCGATCGGCAAGTCGCCGTTTTCCGATGAAACCGAAGGAACCGTGAGTCCAGCACTATTCTACCCACAGACGGCGCCAATTGACGAGGGGTACACTCATCAAATCCCATGGTTAAGGACCTAGGGTTGAGATTATGGGGAGAGAACGTGGTAGTACTGGTAGTTTCGTCGGCTGACAAGCAGAGGCAAAGATTTACCCAGGTTCAGGCCCCTCGGGTGGAGGTAAAGACCCTACTTCCTGCTTGTCTGTTATTGATCGTGCGAGATTATGAGGATACAAGGTGGCTCTGGCGAGATGTCGATCTCGCTAGAGCTTTGGTGGTTCGAATATGGCTTGGTCCTAGATAGGCACCCCTCCCAGCCCTTAAATAGGCTGGGTCTCGAGAGTTTGTAACCGACCTAGTTTACACATAAGGAAAGTATAAAACGACTATGCCTATGTCTAAACTTGGAGGGTACTCCGTCTTGCTGGGCCTCTTGTCTTGGGCTTCGAGTTGGCTCTTCGCTATTGGGCCTTTAGTCGTCACGTGCACCAGGTACCCTCACGGTAGGGTACCCGAGATGTATACCCTTGTCAGTGCATTTTTCATAAACATCACCATTCTCCATTTCTCCACTTCAACACCGACATCTCGGCATTCCATAACCACACAAGTATTTTCAAAAGAGTTTTGAGTAAACAATATTTTTCCCATCCTATAGTTTGAAAAAGAATTTCCATCTAATATCTCCATATAGGGTGTCAAAATAATATACTTGTATTTTGGAAAAAGGGTTTTCAAAATCATAGCTTTAGTGGCAAACACCACATAAATTACTTATGCTCTTTATAAGTAAAAACACGTGAACCAAAATAGATGTATATAGATGCAAGCTCAGAGAGTAGCTTGCCTGATTTCAGCATAATGACCCTGGTCTCGCTCTTGTTCACACAATCCCCCTTCCTCGATAATCCCGACAACGTTCTCGTCTAATCGTTAAGACAAGCAGACACAACAATCACTACCACTACTCAATCAACATCACAACATTACAAATCTTAAACTCAACAAATAGCTACTGCATACACACAAGGCAAACAACACAACAAGATCAACATCACAACCAAGACCACACAAATCAAACCACAAGAATTAATCATAGCACCATTTCCACAAGGCTATCTTGTGGAAAAGTGAACACTCCTAATTAGGACAAGATATTGGGGAGATGTCTCAACTCATAACTTAATAGTTTTCAAAAAGGTTTGAGAAAGGAAATATGTGGGGTAACATATTTCCCACTAGTGTTATTTTCAAATGGAGTGGAAATCAGAGTTTATAAAATAGGAGTGGTAAACACATGCAAAATATCAAGGTTGTAAATAAATAGGAGATAGCATACAGATCTCCATATTTTTGGGGAACACATAATTTTGGAAATACTTTTACTTTCTCAAGAGTGGGTATTTTGGTGGTTGCTAAACCAAGTATCATTGAAATGGACTTTGACCAGAAATAAGAATGGAAAAGATATATGAAATATTTTCTTGTCATAACATGTTCACCACAGTTTAATATATAATTTTACTTAGGTTGGGTTCTTGGGTTAATATTAACAAGTCACACAACTTAAACAACAAGTCACACAACTTAAACAACCAGTCACACAAGGTCCAACATAGCAATGGGAAGGGAAACACAACCATTTATGAAACATTTCAAAAAGTTTTTGTTGGTTCTGAATTTTGGGTCTTGTAAAACTAAGTTTTTCTTAGTTCCAAAATTTGGGATGTGACACCACCACCGCCCGATCCCGGAAGATCTAGGGTTTCCCCCGAAGTGGCACGAGCAGAAGGCAAGCATCGCGTCTCGACGGTGCCTCCAAGGAGGGAAACGGCGCCCGGAGGCGTCGCCACCGCCTGCGCCGGGAAAAACCCGCAGCAGAGCTTTCGCTCGACGACGACATGCCATGAGCCTGCCCGCGCAGCCCGACCGGCCAGCCGCCGACCATCCCCGCGCCCCTGCCGCAGCCACCCCACCTCGGCCAATCATCGTTCCGTGGCCGCCGCCCCGACTTCCGTGCCGCCCGGGCGCCGGAGCACGTCGGCAGGAGGAGCCTGCCTCCGCGCCGGAGCCTCCTCGTCGACTCTGGCATCCATGCCCACAGGACGAGGGAGGACCACCCCACGCGCCGCCACAGCTCGGGCCCGACGGGCCCAGATCGGGCCCGCCAAGCCCATCGAATGCGGCCACCACCGCTGATGCAGCAACGGCGCCGCCGCCGCCTCCCATCGGCGGCCCCCGCACCAGCAACCTCCACCCGAGCCCGCCGGCTCGGCTTCCTCTGCCCAGGCAGCCGCCGCCCCCACGGGCCGGCCCCCCACCAGACGAGGACCTCCCCTCCGGCCGCCTTTTGGCAGCAGCGAAGGGGTGCCACCACCGCCGCGGCCGAGGCCGGCGACGGTAGCGGCAAGGCGTTGCCGACGAGGGGAGGCGAGCGGCACTGGGATTTCGCCCCTAGCGCCGCCTGGGGGGGCGACGCGAGGGGAAGGGTTTTATTCAGTCTCCTTCTTCCTAATTGAGTTGTTCGGTGTGGTTTTGGTTTCGTATTGTCCGCGACCTATGTTTGATCACGCGGTATCTGCCGCCGCTGGCATGGGCCACTTGCACGCCGGTGGACATCGTGAAACATTTGTCTTCGTCTTTGTCGTCTTTATCGGGACGATGGCAGGGGCAGCAGCAGCGGCGCAGATGGGGCGCCCACTCGAAGACCTGGGCGACGCAGAACCGGCGGTTGCCAAGATACACGAGGTGCGAGTACAGCTCGCCGAACCCCTCCGGCACCGCGAATCCCTTTAGAACTAAGTTTGTGCAGTTTTTTCCTTTTTTTGCTCCATCTGAACTTGCTGCACTGCTCATGTTTGCTCACTTACTTGAGTACCATAGAATTTGGACACACATACTAAACCTGCCCCAGTCCCCAGACCCCCTTTCGTTCTGTTATTGATACTTGACACGGAGGGCTCGCACGTGGGAGCCACCGAGCTTTTTTGCCGTCCTGTGGAATCCTCAGGATCTTGATTGCCAAACTCTATTCCCTGGAAAATCCTCCCTCTCCGGCCACAGAAATACGGAACAACATCAACAGCTAGATGGAACTTGATGAAAAATTCATGCGGGTAGCATAACTGTTCTAGAAGTTTTGTGTGAACATCATTAGTACAAAAACTACTAGTGTTACTCCTCTGATGTAAAATGAGACATAAAAGTGGCAAAATTTACATACAGGGAACATAATTGTGCTAATATATAGTTATGCGTGAAACATCATTAGTTCAATATCATCATGAAAAGGGGAGAAAAAATTAGCGATTACATTGATAGACGCATGTACATACATGCACTAGTAGAAAATGGGCCTATGGTCCCGGTTCGGTTGGGCCATCAGTCCCGGTTGTCCAACCGGGACTGGCCAATCGGGACTAATGCTAGTCCCGGTTGGGCCACGAACCGGGACCAATGGGTGGCCACGTGGCCAGTTCTGGCTGGGCGTGGGAGGAGACTCATTGGTCCCGGTTCTTGTTACGAACCGGGACCAATGAGTGCTTTTTTTTTTTGGTATTTAGGGTTTAGGGTCTCCCTCTCGCCGGTGCCCCCTCTCGCCGGTGCCGGCCCCTCTCCCTCTCGCCGGTGCCCCTTCTCGCCGGTGCCCCCTCTCCTTCTCGCCGGTGCCTCCTCTCCCTCTCGCCGGTGCCCCCTCTCCCTCTCGCCGGTGCCTCCGTCGTCTCCCCCTTCTTCGCATCGCCGACGTGCTCTCCATCGTTTCCGTACGCATATTATACGCTCTACTATATACACAGTACATGTTGATGCATATATAATTAATATTCGATCTCTTGCGAGAATACAACTATTTAATTACATGGAGATAGATCAAGCCATCAAGGCATATGTAGTTCATCGTCCGAAGCAAATGTTCTCCCCTTTCATCGATGACCTCCCTAAGCAGAAATCCCGCCAATTCCTCTTGAATTGCTCCTACGCGCAGTTCTGGGTCGATCTTCTCCCGCATTTTGCTGAAAGAAGTTGTTCTCCGCTCAGTGGTCAACTCGCGAATGAACTCGCAAACGTAGAATCCACATAAATTACTCCCCGGTGGCTGCTGCGGACTTTCCACCGTTTTATAAGTTAGCTCATCTTTGAATGGACCTTCTACCTTCTGTTTGAAAATTGTCCAACACCTGCTTTGGCAAAGAAAATGAACAAAGGAGTTATTAATTACTTGACATCAGGGAACGAACGAAAGAGGGCGATATAATGCGATAATGATTGAAATTACTTGTTGAGCATTTCTTTCATGTCGGACCACAACGCTTGGTCCCAACTTAATGAGTCGTGGACTTCAACTGTGGACTTGTCAGGTTGAATGCTTAGCAGAATCCAGTGGAACCTGCGGACGTTTACATAAAGCAGACATGCATAGCTCATCAATTACACTTAACATCGAGAAAGCCAAATAAAAATATGTACAAGACAGAAACACTCACCTGAAGTTGTAAGGAAATAGTATTTCCGTACAGAAATGTTGCATGGTTAAAAAGGTGGTCAGGTCATGCTCCACGTCTTTGGGGTGATTGACTAACGTATGTGAATTCACGATATATGGGTCAACGAACCCAACCTCAAAAACTTTAGATCTTTTGCATTCCAGCATCTTCATTCTGCATAATAGCGTACAAAAGGATATATATATAGCAGGATAATATAATACAGGCAATGAACGAGCTGAGCTAGAGACTTAATTACGAAAATAAATCACTTACAGACAATAGCAAGAGAGGATAGATTTGTCGAGGGCGCGCTTTTGGAATAACTGGAACAGTTCAGTCAGTTGAACATGTATAATGTAACGTTTGAAGAAATGCTCCACTCTAACGTCCAGCGGAAACCACTCTTTCGCGTCCTTCTTTGATGTGTGCACCAGGTACCAGGTATGCAGATTTCGCATATGTGTTGATAGACCCGTCATCTCCTCATTACTGACCATAGGCTCCCCTTGGACATATTTCCGTGCCATCTCTAACATTGGCGCATGTTCATAGCCTAAAAGTTGACCAAGGCTCATACCCAAGGCGGTAGCCTGTTCCTTGGCCTGAGATACAGTGACACCAAGTTCTTTAGCAGCAGCTATGGCTCTGGGGTCCAATAATTCCAGGTCTTTATCCATAGCGACTCTGAAGTCCTTGTCGACATCGGAACACACTATGAGCGGGGGGACCGATTGATTTTTCTGCTGTCCGAGCTGGGCAATTTGTTTCCCGCTTTTTGCACTTCTTCCCTTGTTCTGCTCAGACTGGGCACGTGCTAGCTTAGTAAGTTCACGACCATAGTCAGATGGCAGATTCATCGATATCTGGGATGGCTGCTCAAGGAAGGACTTTCTCCACTTTTTGGATTTTTCATCGTATACCGGCTTCTGCTCGGGCTTTTTTGGTGCAAAAAAAGCCTTATTGTAGGCAGCCACCTCCGCGGCGTTTTCCGCTACAGTCCTGTCATAAGGTCTAATGGGAAGATTCTTATGAGGTACTGTTGGGAGGGGCGACCTTTTACGTTTCGGTGATCGCTTACCCCTCATAGTACGAGCGGTGGGCGGAAACGGCTGACGCGGCGGCGGAGACGGCTGAGCGGCGGCGGAGACGGCTGCGCTGGAGACTGGTGAGGCGGTGAAGAGGACTGTTGCGCTGGAGAATGCTGAGGCGGTGAAGAGGACTGTTGCGCTGGAGACTGGTGAGGAGTCGATGGCCTTGGCTGCCAGTTCGGAAGCACGATGAATTCCTTTGGCCATAGAATGGTCGCTTTCTTGGCTTCTCCAAGTTCAAGCACCTCCCCATCTTCACCTGCAGGGTGTTGCAGCTTCAGCTCCTCATAATCTTTCATCACTTCATCCACCGCGACAACAGCGTAGCCATTTGGAACCGGAGAGAAATGGTAAGTTGGATTAGGTCCAATTGGTACGACATAGCCGACCGCCACCTTCACGGTTAAGTTAAAAACTTTCACATGCATCTCACAAGGTGTGCTCTCCGTGATATCATCCACTGGGTAGCGACGAAGTGGAGCCACTGCATCATCATTACCATCCTGGAGCTCCGTGGAAGCCACGCTGCTTTTCCGATTCGATGGGCCACCGGTACCATCGCATGCAGCTTCTACCATGTGCCGTTGAGATTGGCCGCTAGTACCTTGCTGGCTAAGCACGGCAATTTGTTCCTTCTGCAGCTTTAATTCTACTTCTATATTACGCAGCCGGTCTGCAGCAGCGCGTGCTTCCATTGCCTCCCTTTCCTTTCTCCTCTGATGGCTTCTATCAGGAAATTTCTTCCTGTGCTCGGGAATCGCAATTGTCTTGGGCTTGGAGCCAGGTACGCCTCGTAACCGTCCGTCGTGTTCCTTATTCCCAAGGGCGCGTGTGAGCTCGTCATCCTCTCTATCGGGAATGAACCGTCCCTCTTCAACATCCTTTACTGCTTTTCTAATTTCTTGGATGGGTAGTAGGGGATTATCTTTGTGTCTTCTGTTATATATGCACTTCCCTTCTGCGTCCAACGTGCCCCCATGCCCGTAAAACCAATTTCTTGCCCGTTCGATCCACTTGAGTGGCTCTGGAGTGATCCCATTAGCCAGCAGGTCCGCCTCAAGTTTCTCCCACTTAGGCATGCTACCAGCGTAGCCACCAGGCCCCATAGTATGGTGGTACATCTTTAGAGCAGCATTTGCCGCATTTTTTGCAGACTTTTCCAGAGCTTCCTCTGATTTCTTGTACGCCACAAATTCTTCCCAGTAGTCCTTTATCTTCTCATACCCTTTATCGAAGTCTGGAGTCTTATTTTTCTTGACAAACAGTTTGTTCAATCTTTTCTTCCAGTTCTTGAATAGCTCGGCCATCTTCTTAAGTGCCCAGTCCTTGACTTTTTGCTCCATGATTTTCCGGGCAATCTTTTCTGCCTCATCTGGATCCTCCTCATCTGAATCCACCTCTGGCGCCGGCAGGGTGAAATTAACCATGAGCTTTCTCCAAAGTCTTTCTTTGCCCTCATCGCTGACATATAGCTGTCCTTTCTCCTTTGGCCGATGCCATTCTCGAACGGTGATCGGGATGAAGTCCCTAACAAGAACTCCGCATTGCTTTACCATTTTATTTTTAACACCAGGGGGAGCAGTCGGTGTGCCGTCTTCAGCGACTCTTTCGATCGTGTACCTTTCTTGGTCGCCCAACTTTTTGGCTGGGCCTCGTTTTGTCCTTACAGAAGATTTGCTCGATCCGGAGGGCTAAAAGAAGAAAGAGCGTTAATATATGTATATAGACAGCAGAGGCTTAATTAATACAATCTTCGGCTTCATTAATATATGTATATGCACCTCGCCGGAGTTTGCAACATTTAATGTTCCACCGGAGCCTTCGGCTTCTCCCTCGTCGGCTTCTCCCTCGCTGACTTCTCCCTCACCCCGGCCGTCGGGTTCTACCTCACCGGAGCCGTCTCTTCGGTTGAGAGACTCATCTCCCTCACCGGAGTTGTTCAAAAACTCCGTGGTGACATCGACAATATCTTCCGGCCCGCGGATTATATCCTGGAGGATATTTTCCTGATCTTCGTCTCGTTCCATAGTTTCTGCAAATTAAGAACAATGCACAAAACTTTAGTTGGGTAACTTGTTCCATATGTCAAGATACATCTACAATATCATCTCATTTGCAAGAACAAATTAGAAACTTCATATGCTGCCTTATAATCGTATCGTAAACCCGTAAACTCGTAAACTCGTATCGTAAACCCGTAAACTCGTATCGTAAACCCGTAAACTCGTATCGTAAACCCGTAAACTCGTAAACTCGTATCGTAAACCCGTAAACTCGTATCGTAAACCCGTAAACTCGTATCGTAAACTCGTAAACTCGTAAGGTCGGAACAAAATTGTTTCCCTAACACAAAAAATCCTAAGTGTTTGAATTTCTAAACCTAAGCAAAAAATCCTTTAATTCATACATTCATACATATCATTCATATATTCATACATTTAAAAAATAGCAATTTCTTCTAAACCCTCACCGAGAGGGGGCGGCGCGAGCGGGGGCGTGGAGGCCGGCCGGCTTCGGGCTCTTCACGTACTGCCGCACTGCAATGTCACTGCAAATTTTTAAAAATTGCTAAGTTTCAAAATTGCTAAGTTTCAAAATTTCATTGCAACTAAAAACAACTTTATCTAAATGACTTAGCAATATTTCTAACAAAATTGCTACATTAATAATAACCTAAAATAATCTAAACAAAATTGCTAAGTTTCAAAATTGCTAAACTTTCAAAATTGCTACACTAAAAATTGATAACCTATAATAACCTAAACAATAATAAGCTAAACAAAATTTAAACTTTACCACAATACTAAGCTAACAAAATTGGATTCACATTTTAAACTACCACTGTACAAAATTAAACTACACTAAATTAAACTACAAATTAAACTACCACTATACAAAATTAAACTAACACAATTTTTTAACATTGTTTTCTAACTTTTCTTTCTAACTTTGTTAAATTTTCAAAATTTTATAACTTTTCTAACTTTGCTAACAACTCTAAAATTTCTCACATTTTGCTAACAAAGCTAATAACTCTAAATTTTCTAATTTTGCTCACATTTTCTAAGTGGGAGCGCGAGGCAGAGGAGCGGGAGGCAGAGGAGCTCGAGGCAGGGGAGCGCGACGGCGGAGAGGAGGACGGAGGAGGAGGCCGGCGAACGGAGGGAGCGCGACGGCCTCGGGCGCGACGTACGGCGGAGGAGAGAGATGAACGGAGGGAGCGCGACGGCCTCGGGCGGCGCGGGCGTCGAGGGCGCCGGCGTCGAGGGAGCGTCGAGGGCGTGGCGCGGGCGTCGAGGGCGCCGCGGACGTCGACGGCGACGGCGGGGCGTGGGGCGCGGGCGTCGGGCAGCCTGCCGGCGTCGTTTCGCTCTGCGTCGCGCCTCCGGTCCTTAGTCGATTTGCGTGAATGGGGAAGAAGAAAGAGCGCGAGCAGTTAAGTAGCAGGGGTCTTTGGTCCCGGTTGCTCGCAAGAACCGGGACCAATGCCTCTTTGGTCCCGGTTCTTGCCAGCAACCGGGACCAAAGAGTGGGTCATTTAATGCCAGATCCAGTGGCGCGCCGATGGACTCTTTGGTCCCGGTTCTTGCCAGCAACCGGGACCAAAGAGTCCTTTTTCAAAATTATTTCGAACTTTTCAGTTCTGAAATGTTGTTCCCGCCTTTTTTTTTCTTATTTAGGTGTTTGAATATGAATTTCAAATGGTTTTGAATCTGAAAAGACTTTCAACATGAAAAGTGTTTAAATTTGAATAAATAATCCAAAACCATTTTCTGTTTTCTGAAATAATTATTCTAACTATACAAACTATTAACCATTTTGCCATTTTCAATTAAAAATATATTAACTTTATTGCATATTTTGAATTGACAAAACTTTCAACGTGAAAAGTGTTTGAATTTGTATAAATAATCCAAAATCAATTTTACATTATTATTGTCATTTTCAATTTAATATGGATAAATTCATATCTTTAAATCCGTAAGTCGAAATTCGACAAATAATCCGTAAGCAGAAGTAAATGCAGAACAATTTCAGTAAACCTATATTTGTAAGATGAATGTTTGGTGTTGTAAAATGCAGAAGAAAGCAGATAAAAATTATTAATTCATTTATCTTAATGCATTACATAAAAGGTTTAATACATTATTACACATGATACAACGTCTCACAAGCGCTTGAAAGAAACACACCCCTGATCCAACATCACCAACATTATTCTACATAAACGGACTTGCTGGCTCGAAGGCCGTAGGATTAGGGGGAACGGCGGGAGGAGCCAGCCCCGTGGGCGGCCGCCCGGTTCTCGCGCGCACGTTTGCGGCGGAGGGCAAGATCCATGGAGGATGAGTCTTTCAGCGCCCAATCCAGATCGGAAGCCTCCTTCGCCTTGAGCTGGTAGGAAGTCTTGGCTCGCTGGACAGGGTAGTCGCGGACAGACTGGAAGGAGGCTTCCATGGCCTCCTGTATCTGCAACCCACAACCTTCTTCCCCGTCGTCGCTCCAGTCGAAGTCGTCGTCGTCCTCCTCCTCCGCGGGAGGAGCGGCGGCGCCTGGTGGAGGTGCAGCGGCGCCTGGTGGAGCAGGAGGCCGGTAGCTGGGCATTCCTCTCCACGCCGGGCTCGTGGGCATACGGCGGGATAGACTCCCGCGGTTGCGCCCAAGCGCGCTCTGCCGAGCACGCTCGACCTCGTCCAGAAGGCGCTGCGGCGGGCGTGGCGGATCCATCTCGTGGAGACGATGCGTTCGTGGCTAGGAATGGTGGATTAGGGTTTACCCCGTCGGCGACAATATATAAAGACCTCCAGGGCAGCGCTGGGGGAGGACACGTGCCCAGGGAAGCGCTGGGGGAGGACACGTGTCGTGACCGCAAAGCCCGTCTTTAGTCCCGGTTGGTGTTACCAACCGGGACTAAAGAAGCACACGGATCGTGTGTTTCTTTCAAGCGCTTGTGAGCCGTTGGATCAGGGGTGTGTTTCTTTTGAGGGATTGTGAGCTGTTGGATCAGCAGTATCACGACCACTTCGTGAGCCACATGACCCGGTTGGTGTTACCAACCGGGACTAAAGAAGCACACGGATCGTGTGTTTCTTTCAAGCGCTTGTGAGACGTTGGATCAGGGGTGTGTTTCTTTTGAGGGATTGTGAGCTGTTGGATCAGCAGTATCACGACCACTTCGTGAGCCACATGACCCGGTTGGTGTTACCAACCGGGACTAAAGAAGCACACGTACCCTATATATAGCCGCCCTCCTCAGACAGGTTACTCACTCACACAAAACATTCCAGCGTCACTCGGAGAGGCATCTTTGGGCAACCAGCGGCAAGACGTCTCTGATGACCTGCGACCGTTCCAAACGGTTGCAGATCATCAGAGATGTGTTGCCGGACGGTTGTAGATCATCAGAGACGTCTTGCCGCTGCTTGGATCGAAGTGGCGCTCAAACACAAAACATTCCAGCGTCACTCGGAGAGGCATCTTTGGGCAACCAGTGGCAAGACGTCTCTGATGACCTGCGACCGTTCCAAACGGTTGCAGATCATCAGAGACGTCTTGCCGGACGGTTGTAGATCATCAGAGACGTCTTACCGCTGCTTGGATCGAAGTGGCGCTCAAACTCACGAGCCACCGTCGGGCTGTATGCAGGGGGAACTGTGTTTGGACGGTCGAAGCTGAGGTTTGAGAGGTTCCCACGGGAGGTGTGGGAGCCGACAACCACCTACCACGCGTGTTTCACCGGTCGTCATGCAATTAATTAACAGAAAACAAAAAAGAAAACTCACATGTGATATAACCCATTTCTTCTAGATGGAAACTCCCATTTCGTGTATTATGGTTTTCACCACATAAAGGTTTAATACATTACTACACATCATAATCTGCTGACATGTCTGTCTTGTCCTCGACTCCCACGATGTTTCTTTTCCCTGAACCATGGAGCATCTTCATTATTTAACGGGATGCTTGGGTCAGTTCTCACTGTGAAGGGCGGAATTTCATCAAACTTATCATAATCTGCTGACATGTCTGTCTTGTCCTCGACTCCCACGATGTTTCTTTTCCCTGAAAGAACTACGTGACGCTTTGGCTCATCGTCTGATGTATTCGTTTGCTTGTTTTTTCTTTTTTTCGGTCTGGAGGACATGTCCTTCACATAGAAAACCTGAGCCACATCATTGGCTAGGACGAATGGTTCGTTCTTGTAACAACCAAGATTCTTGAGATCCACTGTTGTCATCCCGTACAGCTGGTCTACCTTTATCCCTTCTCCATTCATGTTGACCCAACTGCACCGAAACAAAGGGACCTTAAAAGTAGGTCCATAGTCAAGTTCCCATATCTCCTCTATGCGACCATAGTATGTGTCCTTTTGCCCATCGTCGTTTGTTGCATCAAAGCGGACACCACTGTTCTGGTTGGTGCTCTTTTTATCTTGGGCGATCGTGTAAAATGTATTCCCATTTATCTCGTACCCTTGGAAATTCAATACAGTCGAAGATGGTGACGCGGCCAACAAGTAGAGCTGATCTCCGACAGTGGTGTCATTCATGAGCTGTAATCGCAACCAACTGCCGAAGGTCTCCATGTGTTTTTCTTTAATCCAGGAGTCATCCTTCCCCGGGTTCTTGGAGCGTACATAATTCTTGTGTTCCTCGATATACGGAGCCACGAAGGTGGAACTTTGTAGAACTGTGTAGTGTGCTTGAGTTAAAGAATGCCCGTCCCTACATATCAGTGCTTTCTTTCCTAGCGTGCCTTTTCCACTCAGTCTCCCCTCATGCCGCGATTCAGGAACACCAATCGGCTTAAGGTCAGGAATAAAGTCAACACAGAACTCAATGACCTCTTCTGTTCCATAGCCCCTTGAGATGCTTCCTTCTGGCCTAGCACGGTTATGAACATATTTCTTCAAGACTCCCATGAACCTCTCGAAGGGGAACATATTGTGTAGAAATACAGGACCGAGAATGGCAATCTCGTCGACTAGGTGAACCAGGAGATGCGTCATAATATTGAAGAATGATGGGGGGAACACCAACTCGAAGCTGACAAGACATTGGACCACAGCCTTCTGTAAACTTGGTAGAGTTACTGGATCGATGACCTTCTGAGATATTGCATTGAGGAATGCACATAGCTTCACAATGGGTACTCGAACATTTTCCGGTAGAAGCCCCCTCAATGCAACCGGAAGCAACTGCGTCATAATCACGTGGCAATCATGAGACTTCAGGTTCTGGAATTTTTTCTTTGCCATATTTATTATTCCCTTTATATTTGACGAGAAGCCAGCCGGGACCTTGATACTGCTCAGGCATTCAAAAAAGATTTCCTTCTCTGCTTTGGTAAGAGCGTAGCTGCTTAAGTATTGACGCCCTTTATCCGTCTGCTTGTTGTATGGGTCTTTCATACGTTGCTGGTCTGCCCGTGCTTCCGGTGTATCTTTTGTCTTCCCATACACGCCCAGGAAGCCTAGCAGGTTCACGCAAAGATTCTTCGTCACGTGCATCACGTCGATTGAAGACCGGACCTCTAGGACTTTCCAATAGGGTAGCTCCCAGAATATAGAGCACTTCTTCCATATGGGTACGTGGTTGTCAGCGTCATTCGGAACAGATAGACTGCCAGGACCCTTTCCAAAGATTACTTCTAAATCCTTGACCATGTCATATATAACATCACCATCAGGGAGGTTAGGCTTCTTCCGGCGATCTGCCTCACCGTTGAAATGCTTGCCGGGCTTTCTTACGGCATGACTGTTCGGAAGAAATCGACGATGCCCCAGGTACACATTCTTGTTTCCCAAATGTATACTTTCAGTCTTATCTAAACAGTGCGTGCATGCATTGTATCCCTTGTTTGACTGTCCTGAAATGTTACTAAGAGCAGGCCAATCATTGATGGTTACGAACAGCAACGCTCGTAGGTCAAATTCCTGTTGTTTGTGCTCATCCCACACACGTACACCTGGTTCGGACCACAACTGCAAAAGTTCATCAACTAATGGCCTTAGGTACACATCAATGTCGTTGCCGGGTTGCTTCGGGCCTTGGATGAGCACTGGCATCATAATGAACTTCCGCTTCATGCACAACCAAGGAGGAAGGTTGTAGATACATAGAGTCACGGGCCAAGTGCTATGACTGGAGCTCTGCTCCCCAAAAGGATTAAAGCCATCTGTACTTAGACCAAATCTTAAGTTCCTTGCGTCATCTGAAAATGTCGGGAACTCTCTGTCGATTTTTCTCCACTGGGACCCATCGGCGGGGTGTCTCAACTTCCCGTCTTTCTTACGCTCTTCTTTGTGCCATCGCAACAACCTGGCATGCTCTTTGTTTCTGAACAGACGTTTCAACCGTGGTATTATAGGAGCATACCACATCACCTTAGCAGGAACCCTCTTCCGGGGGGGCTCGTCATCGCACTCAACATCACCAGGGTCATCTTGTCTGATCTTGTACCGCAGTGCATTGCATACCGGGCATTTATCCATATTCTCGTACTCACCGCGGTACAGGATGCAGTCATTAATGCATGCATGTATCTTCTGCACATCTAATCCTAGAGGGCAGATAGCCTTCTTTGCTTCGTATGTAGTCTCGGGCAATTCGTTATCCTTTGGAAGCTTCGGCTTCATTATTTTCAGTAACTTCTCAAATCCCTTGTCAGAACAACCAGTCTCTGCCTTCCATTTCAGCAGTTCCAGTGTGGTACCGAGCTTTGTGCTGCCATCTTCGCAGTTTGGGTACAGCAACTTTTTGTGATCCTCAAGCATGGCCTCCAACTTTAGCTTCTCCTTTTCTGTATCGCATTCTCGCTTTGCATCAGAAATGACCCCACCAAGACCATCAGCGGGCTCATCTGATGCCCGATGTTCACCTCTTTCTTCTTCAACGTCTTCCATTACAGTATCACCGCATTCCTCAGGGAACATAGGATAGTTGTCATCATCCTCCTCTTCTTCATTGTCTTCCATCCTAACCCCTCTTTCTCCGTGCTTGGTCCAACAATTATAGCTGGGCATGAAACCTTTCCGAATCACGTGGTCTTGAATGGTTCTCTTGTCAGAGTACTCCCTGACGTTCCGACACTTCTCACATGGACAAGGCATAAAATTATTCACTTTGTTTGCCTCAGCCACATCGAGAAATTTATGCAGGCCTGCAATAAACTCGGAACTGCGTCGTTCGCCGTACATCCATCGCATCCGTGCATCCATCTGCATCATATATATAATTAAGTTTATCAAATACCATTACAATAACATCGTGAATAGTGAAATGACCACCGTACATCGACACGTGCAATATTTCTGTATCAATTACAGATGAAAAGGATATAGTTGCTAACCTCGGCCGAGGATATCATCTTGTGTGAACTTAAGTGCGGCTCGGGCATTTCATCGAACACATCTTGTGCGTGGCAAAGGAAAAAAAAACTAGCACCCACTTCCCACCAATCCAACCAGAAAAAAAACAGAGGAGAGAAGAGAGGGGGGTGGGGGTTATTTTATAGGCAGGGGAGGGGTATTGGTCCCGGTTCTTGGCACGAACCGGGACCAAAGCTCCGCGGCAGGCCACGTGTCCGGCTCTGGAGCTTTGGTCCCGGTTCGTGCCAAGAACCGGGACCAATACCCCCAACCGAACCGGGACCAATGCCTCCCGGGGCCCTGGCAGCAAGAACCGGGACCAATGCCTGGCATTGGACCCGTTTTTGCCTAAACCGGGACTAATGGCATACAGGGCTCTGGACCAAAGGTCCTTTTTCTACTAGTGATGACACACTAGTTAAAAAGTGGATCAATTGGGGATGCAGCAGAACCTGATGCATCACTAGAAACACAAAAATAAAGCAGCGCGCTCCAACTTGCAGTGCAGTACAAAATGTTGTATACAGCAATAGGACCAGGCAACGGCGCCCGCATGCGTGTGAGGAATCCTGAGCGAGCTGCACGATCGCCATCGGACTGAAGGTGTCAAGCTACGTTCCGCTTAATTAGGGATTAGTACAAAAACCAAGTAATCTGTTGAAAAAACGTTACAAGTAGTATGTCTAACTTTGACTGGAGCGGGCGCTGCTACGCAACCTGACATCGGACGCGTGAGCACTCTGTAGGACAGAATCAGCACGCGCACGTTTGGTGGATGGAATCAATATGAATGAGATGCGATGGTATTTTAGGGATGGGACGGTCCAGTTTTCTGATTGCATGGTTGGTACTCCCTCCGTCCCGTCCCAGATTAGTTGACGCTATCAGTGAGTAGATACATTTATAATTTAGAAACGATTAGTGTTGCACAAAATACTTTTTAGGGGCGATTTTTCTGTACGATGTGCTTACAACATTGTGATCCCATATACTTATTACGTTGTTCACTTACTCATTTTATCTAAGGGTGATTAGGACATGCATCGGACAAGTAATCGTTGGGCATGGAGCCCGCAAATTTTTTAAGTGCGAAAGCATTACACTGAATTACCACGTACATCATGTTTACATGTGCGGCGAAAAAGAATTGATGAACCCTGGCAGTCAACATTAGTAATCAATGATGATGCGAGCGAGCTTCATCTTGTTTTCCTCCGACTCGCACCACTCCTTCAAATCAGGGCATTCGTATATTGAAGTATTTGGAGCTTGGTGAGTTGTTGTATGTCCTCCGGCAGAGACCTGATGCCGGTACGTACAAACTCTGACCCAATGCGGCAATGATGAGATGTTGCAGCTGTCTATCACAGAAGCGTAACAGAGGATAGATGTGGGATGATGTCAGGGGAGACGGTCAGGTCATGACAAGCCGTGATGATTAAATGACGGAGGCCAGAGAGGTGGCGAAGCAGTCTCCACTGCTGCATGGGCAGCTCAGTGTCTTCAACGGTCAGGCGTAGAGTAGGTAATGCTGAAGAAGAAGAGGAGGAAACACCGGTGCTTGGCATTGGACACTCTCCCCATGATGACAACAAATTATCACTACCTCTTATCTCCAACCTGCGAACTGCTCTAGGAAGAAGTGGCCCCATCCTCAACTTGGGGCAATCATTTATTCTCAACTCAGAATACGCAATCGGCATGCCACCAGAGTCTGACACGCTCAACTCTTCTAGATGTTCCATATCGCTGAGTTTCACCGAAGTCTGTTGACTGACCCATGTTGGCAAACTGACGCCATTATAACCCATTATCTCCAAGCGGAGTAAATTTTTCGGTGGCACTGTTTCTCCAACAACACTTTATCATCCACAAACCTCTTAGCACCTTCAGTCCACGACAATTTTAATTCCTCGAGATTGTTTTTTTTCCATCAGCTTTATACTCTGAGCCTCTTCCGCGGACTTCACATTTTCAAGACAGACTATTTCCAGCTCCTGAGGATTCGTGTCCTTTAAGCAGACAAGATTGCTGCTCGATTCACCATCTCTAACGCGCACCTTAAAAGTGGTAATGATACGAAACTGGTACTAGGATGAGGTACAGGTTGTTCAACAAGACCATCGCAGCTCTGTAAATATAGGGTCTTCAAGCTATCAATACTACCTATACTTTCTGGTATCTTCTGAATATTACGGCAGTACGAGAGGGTCCAGTGTGTGCAGCTTTCTCAGGTTACAAAGACTTTCAGGTAGAGAAGTAATACGAATATTCCAAGACAAGTTCAAATGCTCCAGATTGGAAAGGGTACAGATATTTTTCAACAAACTATCATTTTCACCTTTGTGAAGGCACCACTGTAGATTTAAGTATCGTAGACTAGTAAGGCCATCTAGAGATTCTGGTAGCGATCCAATACAAGAACATTTTGACAAGTTCAAATATTGCAGGTCCAGGAGGCTCCACATAAACTTCGATATATTTTCCAACGCAGAGCATTCTGACAAATCAAGATGCAACAATTTTTTGCTTCCCGAATGATTCTGGCAGTTCTTTAATTCTCTTACAGCCTGACAAATCAAGATACATCAGACCCTCCATTTCTCCGATTGACTCTGGCAGTGCAGATAGAGAAGATCCTTGAAGGTTGAGGTAAAGTAATTTTGACAGCCTAGTGATACTATCCGGAATAACTTCATGTTGTACCTTTGGAGCATTAAGATACCTCAACTGCTTCAATTGGCCAATTGAATCTGCCAATTTATGAATGGAGCACTCGCTCAAGTCCAAGACACGCAGGGATTTAGCAGATGCAAATGCAGCATCATCAAGTCCAATTTCAGTTGAGCCCATAAAACGGAGTGCCTTATCCTCCGTGACTCCAAAGGCTTGCTACAGTCATTCAGCAGTGCATAGTGGCAGCGGTTTACCCAATGCTGCCACCATTGCCAGCGAGAAGAATTTCGTCATCCATCACTGATCTTGCTAGATCGTGCACCAGGTCGTGCATGGTGAACATTATCTGAAACAAAGCCATTAGCAGTGTCAGATTTTAATATTTCAAGCATTTGATGCACTAACAAATTTAACAGTGACATGTAGCATAGTGGACCAAATTAAGCTAGCAATTGTGTGGTTCAATCGATATTATTGCCCTTATAGAAAGGACAGAAGATAAAATGTCGTTGTATAAAACTGCATCTTTGAGCATTATTTTTGTGCTTGGGAGTAGAAAAGAATACTATGTGCTGCGTGCATCTCAGTGCATGGTTAATTAAATTCGTCTATGCCACTTTTTTGGTGGTGATATTAAAACTTATTGTACTAATCAATGATGGTAGTTGATGTAAGCACAAATGCACCGCAGCCCATTATGCAAAACAACAAAGTTAAGCCTGACCTTTCATGCACCAAAATTTGAAATATGACTCTTGCTTTTATAAGATTTAATGCACAAAAGTTGGACATTACTTTTTCACCTCCAGCCATTAGTTCTATAAGATTTGTTTTTTTACTATACAAAATAAAACTAGTCAAAATAATCAGGGATGTCCACGGTGCGCTTTTTATGTGCAGGTATATGCTTATATGGTGTGTGACGTGGTATGTGCACGAGCAACTGAATTTTTTTAACAAGTTGAATGGTTTAGTTAAGTATGTTTTAAAATGCGTTAAACACCGAAAGATTTGATAAACATGTGAACCATATAAACAAGCATGTGAACCATATAAACAAGCATCGTATGAATCCCCAAACAACAGTAGGAAGCAAATAATGGTAGTGTAAATAATAAAATTCATGCACAAACTTACCGGTGATACCTTCGAATGTTCAAGGAAAGAAAGATTCAAAAGCTGAGTAATATACATCTCGCCGAGGATCCAAGGGGTGAATGTTTGTGTTGCCTCAATAAAACAAAGAGAAATCCACTGGTGAATTAGATCATCTTTAGATATCTTCCATCCTTTCGGAAAGATTGCCCAATAGGCAAAGCAGAGCTTCAAATATCGAGGCATAAAAGTATAGCTTAACCTCAAGGATGCAAGCACCCGTGATGCAGCTTTATCTTTTGGATCTGAAGAAGAAGCAGATTCTTTCCAGATATCACTATCTCTCACGTTCTTCCAATGTTTATGGGTCATAGTTTCCAAAATAGGTCCAATTGATTGAGCTGCTAAAGCCACACCTCCACACTTTGCTGCAATGGCTTCCCTATGTCCTTCAACTGTTCTTTGTCATCTCTAGATTCAAAGCGACTTTTTTGCTTAATTATAGTCCAGCACATCTCATCCGTGAGTGATGCTAGCTCATGTGGGGGAATGGTCGAAATTTTCTTTGCAATCTTCTCATTGCGTGTGGTTGCTATAACAACCACCTTGCTACCATGTCCAACCTCAAGCATGGCAGTCAGACTACCCAATTGGGAATCATCCTCCTCCCACAAATCATCTAGAACAATCAGAATATTCTTATTGGCGAGTAGCTCTCCAAGTGATCTGGATATCATCTCCTTTTCAGTGTACCGACTCTCATTCCCTGACAATTGACTAATTAAAGAATGGGTTAATTAGATATATGCCACTGCAATTCATGCGAAATCGAAAAATGCCACTCCAATTTACAACTTTCGAAAAATGCCACTCCAATTCTCTCATACTCCTACAGATGCCACTATACTCATTTATGCTCCATTTTGGTAGAAAAAATGGATACGTATTTTGTCTCGTACGATTTTGCCCCTGATCCCACAGATCAAAATCAGAGCAGACGCTCACTGTCGTTCTCTAACTTCTTTTCTCTCTCTCCCGCAAGAACCCTAGCAGCGCCGGCGGTGCTCAACCTCGCCGGCGCGCCCCCGCAGCCCCGAGCCGCCGCCGCTGCTCTTCCTCGCCGGCGCGCCCCCGCAACCACAGGCCGCCGCCGCCGCTGCTCTTCCTCGCCGACGACCCCCGCAACCACAGGCCGCCGCCGCTGCTCTTCCTCGCCGGAGCGCCCCCGCAGGCCGCAGCCGCTGTTCTTCCTCGCTGACGCGGGCCCGCATCCCCAGCCGCGCCCCCGCAGCTGCGCCCCTTCCCTCCCCTGTTCCTCTCCGAGCAACGGCAATGGCGGCGTTGTTGGAGGCAGCAGTGACGAGGGCGACGGCGGAAAGGACCTCTTTCCGGTGTTGAAGCTGAAGAGCGAGACTGCCAAAAATCCAGGAAATTGGTTCTACGGTAGAACTTCTACCAATTGTTTGTGCTTCTGATGTGTGTATTGCTGATAGGACCTGAAGCTTGTACTCGCGGGGAGAGAGAAAAGAAGTTAGAGAACGAGAGTGAGCTGAGCATCTGCTCTGATTTTAGTCTATGGGCTCAGGGGTAAAATCGTCAAAGAAAAAATATGCATCCACTTTTTCTACAAAAATGGAGCAGAAATGAGTATAGTGGCATCTGTAGGAGTATGAGATAATTGGAGTGGCATTTTTCGAAAGTTGCAAATTGGAGTGGCATTTTTCGATTTCGCATGAATTGGAGTGGCATATATCTAATTAACCCTTAAAGAATTGCCAATTTTTTTCAAATCAAATGTTTCGGACACATAAATCCACACCCGGACGTAGTTTTCAAATTTGGTTTTATTATTGTAAACCATTTTCGCCAAGGTCGTCTTGCCAAGGCCTCCAATGCCGTGTATACCAAGGACAATGAAGTCTTCTAGTATGCTCTCAGATAAAGAAACCCATATTTTATTTTCCTCTTCAGTCCTCCCAATGATTGATGTCTCAATAGTTGATGACGTTTCACGCATTTGTATGTCCTTCGGCTCATCGGCATTAGCGCCCGGCACAAACCTGAAATTCTGATATTGATCTGTGATCCCCTGCAGTTCCTCTCTCATCGCCTTCATCTTGTTAGCCATTGTGACCTTGGGGACGACTGTGCAACAAGGCATCATAACTGCTAGACGTTTCTTGATGGAGAACTGCAAGAGATAATCAGATTAATTGTTATTCATTGGCGAAATGGTTGGTGATATTAGGAAAAAGTTTATTTTAGGCCAGAAAGTCTGATGCATGATCTGACTTGCCTAACAGATGAATTACAGATTCGATTTTGAACATCCTCATGCCGGTCATTTATTTAAGACCCTATGGTTAACTGGTATGTTTTTTCAAATGTAGCTGACTTCAACTTCGTCTATATAAAATTCGTATTCACTATATATTTATTTAGAAGTGAAAATAAAACTTGGTCAAAGTATGACTTTTTGGTTGTAGAATAAGGGCGGGCCGGGCAGATCGCTTAGGCCTTGGGTTGGTGTACAGGACGCTGCTCAGTTGTGGAAACCAGAGGACGGAGATGGTGCTTCGAAGCTCGCCGCGCAAGCGTCGCTCGGCCCTCCCCTTTTCCTTACAGCTTACGACTAGTAATATACAACGTATTTTCGCAAAAAATGGTTCACAGGGGCCATACCTTTCGTGTTGGCTCAGCCTCTGTTCCTGCTTCAAATTCCTCAATCATGTCGGCGATGGCATACATCGCGTCCGTGAGACGCTTGAGCCACAACTCCATGGTATCGTTGGTCTTGGAGTGCTCGGCGTCGATCCTTGTCGAAGTTCTGTTGCTGCTTGATCTGATCTCCCACGACCGAACCGATCTGCTGCGCCACCGACTCGAGGGTACTCTTCAACAGTGCAGCGGCAATCATGCCCCCGATTTCCGCCATGGCTCCTGCTCGCCCTGGTGCTTCTCTCTCGCTAATGTGTGGGATGCGCAGATAGGTGGGTGGAGAATGGGGATAAGGCTTTTTTGGACTGGATCGTCACAGCAAGTGCCAAGATTTTTCCACATCTGTCATGTCAGCCGACCCCACCTACTGGACCAAACAACTGCCGTAGACGAGCTCTGGTCCAAGTCGTTGCATTCTCCACAACTCCAATAATTCGCAACTACAGTATTCTGATTGTGATCTCCACTAATGGATTGTGATCTCCACTATAGTATTCTGATTGTGATCTCCACTACAGTATTCTGATTGTGATCTCCACTAATGGATTGTGATCTCCACTACAGTATTCTGATTGTGATCTCCACTAATGGATTATTTGACTTTTCAGAATGATTATTTGACGCGTCAGGTAAGACATTTTTGCGGTAAATATGAGCAATTCAGTACCATGTGGTTAATTCCCTCCAGCCAATTATCATTTTGGACACCGGGGGAGCAAAGAAGATGACTGTGCGCTTTTCTTCCAACTACTGTCTCTGGCTGTTGCGGCTCTTCTTAAACGAATTACGTGCAGACAGAATTTCCTTCTGTTCTTCTTAGAAAAAACTCCTATCATTTGTGAGTTGTTTCCTAAGGTTTTATGCTCGAATTTACCAAACGAGATTAAATAAATCTTACAATTATACAGTCGACATGGATGTACATGTCGCTAGTGTGTATGGACAAGTGGATATGTTTTGTCAATGACGTGGATCCAATGTTGGTGCTTCTCTCTCGTCAAATGTGTGGGATGGGCACAAAGGTGGGTGGGGGAGAATGGGGATCTTATCGTCACAGGAATTGCCAAGATGTTTCCACTACCAACCAGCGACAGTATGTACCCCCACGGCCCACCTACTGAAGGCCAGATTCAAGACTTGGACCAAACAGCTGTCGTCGTTGGATCTCCGGAACTCCAATAATTCGCAGCTACTCCCATACACGATATTTTCTCACATTGGTCGATCAAGTAAATGAAAATTCTGATTTTGATTTTTCACTAATGGATTTTACTTGATTTTTCAGGATGAATCTATTTTTTTCGAGGAATGGTAAGTATCAGGTATTCAGGTGAGACATCTCGAGGTAAAGATGAGAAATACACTATCATGCGCGTAATTCCCTCAAGCCAAATATTATGTTGGACAACGGAGGAGGAAGAAGATGAGATCCGTGGACTTTTCTTCGCACTCCCGTCTCTGGCTGTTGCGGCTCTTCTTGATCGAACTATTGGCTGGGGCGCCTCCTTGCCAGTCCTCTGCGCCCCAATCCATCTCAATTGCTTGGTATGATACCGATGCAAGTGCCCCATTCGCCCAGACAAATTAGAGACGATGGACCACACCCATAAGCAGGGAAATAAAACGCATAATCATTTCCATCTATCTGCCATTCTGTTTTCTCCACCATGAGGTCTTCAGAAATCCCAAACCGGTGAACCTCAGTATTCAGCACCGAATTCAGATGGAAGCCGCTGGAAAAGCACATCGTCATGCGGTCATGACATCTTCCAGTAGCAGGTAACGGAGGAAAGCAGCCAACATGGCTATCAATGCCACAACTACGTACTTCCAGTTGAGCAGCCAAGGCGTGATGGTCAGCGCTCTCGAGCGTACCCTCACCAGAGGAGTCCCCCTCCTCTCGAGTCTTCGCCTCCTCCTTGTCGATTGGATCTTGCAGTTTTCCACCTGAGTAAAACATGGTTAGAACATTTACAACTAAGCAATCAGATGATCAAGTACATGTTCCCCAGAATGTTAGCACAATGAAAGTGTAGATATCTGGAAGGAAAACAGACTAATAATACAAGCTGCAGCGGCGTAGATACATAACTACGTACATATAATGTTTGAAAGGGAAATCGTCCATTATTCATTTTCCAAAAATGCAGCTATAGAAAAGTAAATAAACTAAGTTATTTTATGAGTCCAAATAAAGCCTCAAGATCATGTAGATCCTACAAGAGCATATATTAACCAAAATTGCAAATTCATTAATGTGTCAAGTCCATGAAACATAGGATGTCTAGATGAAAACTGAAAAGGTAAATACACATGTACATGCGGGCTCACCTGATTGTCAGGAATCAAATATCAAACTCAAGAAAGTTTTTCATGCAGGCCATCCATTTATCAAAACATACAAGAGCAATTAGTATTTTTTATCAGGCATATTTCATATAGCTATTCCTGCACCAAATGGAGAAGTGATCCCAATTGAGTAGAAATAGTTTTAACTATAAAATGTTCAGCTAAAGCTTGACACTACAGGAAAGCCACAAGACGCCGACGGCCTGATTATACGCCGACGGCCAAATGTCGGGGCCGTCGGCGTATAAGGCGAGATCGGGGAGCCACGAACGCGGCCGTCGGCGTAGCGAACCCCGTCGGCGTAGCCCGACATAGGCCGACGGCTGCCGTCGGCGTACAAAGGGCCGTCGGCGTATAACGCCATCCTTGACGGTGCTCAAACGGGAGGCCTTTTGCTGCCCTGATACGCCGACGACTACCGTCGGCGTATAAAAGGCCGTCGGCGTATAATTGTTTTTTTTTCAACTAATTATAAATTAATTTAGATTTATTTATTTCTCTATATAATATTTAATGTAGGTATGATTTATATATAAATTGGATCTATAATATTTAATGTAGGTATAATTTATATATATATTGGATCTAGCATTTCCCTCCCAATTACGGTATCCCACCCGCATAAATATTAAATATATGGCTCAATTTATCCTGGCCCGTGGTGTGACCGGCTTCACGAGCATCACTGTTTCCTTAGCGAGTTTTTGTGCATATAGTTGGAAACTCCCACATCGAGCGAACGGGGGGAATCTTCGCAAGAGTTGGGGTATATGTGTGTTTTTATTTCAACTATGGCCTAACCTAACACAACCAAGCAAAAAAGTCCACTGGCCTACCCCTCTCGGCTTCGGTCAAGGGGTAGACGGGAACTTTGACTTTTTTCCAACGGATTCAGGGTTTCGCCGAAGCGGGGCCCCGGAGCGTCGGAACCCCACCCAAACCTAGGTTGTGCCATACCATATGTATACAAGTGTGTTGTGTGTTGTAAATGTGCAATATCCTACTCCGGGGTGTGACCGGCTTCACCGACTTCACTTTCTCTCTAGTGAGTTTCTGCACTTAGAGGTGAGAACTCCCCTTTCGGGCGAACCGGATGGAATCTTGTGTTGATTTGGGGTAGACTTTGGTTTCTCATGTTCCTATGGCCTAACCTAACACAACCAAGCAAAAACTCCACTGGCCTACCCCTTTCGACGCACGTCTATGGGGTAGACGAAAACGTTAGGGTTTTTCCAGCGGATTCAGGGTTTCCCGAAGCGGGGCCCCGGAGCGTCGGAACCCCACCCAAACCTAGGTTGTGCCATACCATATGTATACAAGTGTGTTGTGTGTTGTAAATGTGCAATATCCTACTCCGGGGTGTGACCGGCTTCACCGACTTCACTTTCTCTCTAGTGAGTTTCTGCACTTAGAGGTGAAAACTCCCCTTTCGGGCGAACCGGATGGAATCTTGTGTTGATTTGGGGGTAGACTTTGGTTTCTCATGTTCCTATGGCCTAACCTAACACAACCAAGCAAAAACTCCACTGGCCTACACCCCTTTCGACGCACGTCTATGGGGGTAGACGAAAACGTTAGGGTTTTTTCCAGCGGATTCAGGGTTTCACCGAAGCGGGGCCCCGGAGCGTCGGAACCCCACCCAAACCTAGGTTGTGCCATACCATATGTATACAAGTGTGTTGTTGATGCATGTAAAATGCATACATGAACTTTGCATTATTTTACTTATATTCCAATCATAATTGCATCATATAAGGGTTATATCAATGTTTTATAATGATTTTGGGAATACTTCATAGTTTTCCCATTTATTTGGAATTAACCCTGTTTTCCAGAAAACATCTTTTTTAGTGTTTCAGACTTTCCGGGAGCTTCGGGACTCCAAAAAGGGCAAGGTCAAAGAGCACGGTTCAGAATTTTCGAGACGAACGCAATGGGCTTAAAGTGAAGGCCAGAAGCCCAACCAGCTGGAAATGAGAGGGCCCCACGCGGCCTAAAATCCTGGCCGCGTGGGACTACCCCGTTTGGTCCTCGTGGCTCCGCAGCCGTTGATCTTTTCTCCACCGACCTAGTCGTGACCTAAAAACGCCTATAAAAATTGTCCCCCGACGTTCTCTGGAGGGAGGCGGCGGAGAAACACAAAACCACGAAACAGAGAGACAGAAGGCTGCCGCCGGAGAAGATCGGAGGGGGGAAACGCCGCCGGAATCGCCTCCGGAGGGCTCCACCCCCCTCCGGCGTGTTCATCATCAACATCTACAGCAAGAACTTCTCCACCATCATCACCATGATGAAGGGGGAGTAGTCCACCTCCTGGACTTGGGTTTGTGGTGGTAACTTATGTATCTCTCCTCTCTTTGAGCTTCACTAATTAGTACCGTATGAGCTGCTGAACATGATTACGGTCATCTATGTAATACCTTTGTGGTGAATATTGTGGTATGAGATGATTTGTTATGCATTTACCGTTGTGTTGGGGCTTTTATGACTTGTCATACTTTGGAGATATTCTATGATGCATGTGATGGTTTGATTTATGCATAATGCCTTGTTTATCCTTGTCATGAGGTGATTGACACCACCAAGTGTGGATAGATGAGAGAGATGTGGTCATGCACACGAAATATGAATCATTACACTAGTGTTTAGAATATTGTTCATTAAGAAGTATGATGTATGTGGGTAGGAGTGGCCTAGTGACAGAAGGCATAGGCATTAAGTGACAGTAATGTCGACCAACATCTTTATCTGGGGGTAAAAGGGAAGAAGTATGATGTGGGAGTGACAGCAACCACGCTAGCCTTACGAGGGTGACCTAGCAACACAAATGAGTATTTCTTTCAACTATGTGTTTTAGGACATATAGCCGTTAAAAAGCTACCATTAAAACATGACAATTGTGTGTACTTTATCTATAACATGATGATCACCGTAGATGAGAGAGAGAGGATTAAGTGAACCCATGAACCATGTCCATTGTTCCTATAAGAAACACACACTTGAGCTTGTCCTCTTGCTACATAGAGGATTGGGCTTTCTCTCTTTGAGAGCTTTCACTTGCTACTACCTTTGTCTTGTCCTCTTGCAAAGAAGAGGATTGGGACACTTTTACATCCATCAAACCAACCATCTTGTTCTCTAAACTTGTTTAGTGCATAATCAACTAAAACTTGTGACACTTTAGTTGTAGGGAATAGATAACTTTTCCTTCTTGCTCCTGCGGATCGATACCTTACTTCCACATTGAGAGGTGCTACAGTGATCCCTTGCTCTTGGGGGTTATCAAGTACTTTTCTGGCGCCGTTGCCGGGGAGCGTAGCGCTTAAGTTTCTATTCTTGTGTGCACTAGACTAAGCTTGGGGAGGTTCCTTTTATATCTTGCAATCATCTAAGCTTGGGGAGGTTCTTTGACTTGTTTGATGATACTATGTCTCCCATTTATGATGATGAATATGATATTTTCAGTCCACCCACTATTGAGTATAAAGTTTATTGTGATTATGATATGCCTCCTATATATGATGATTACAATGATTATTATGAATGTTTTACTCCCACTATTCCTAATGAAACTGTTTATGCTTATGTGGAGAGTAATGATACTTTTATGCATATGGATCATGATAAGAATGTTTCATGTGATAGCTATATTGTTGAGTTTATCAATGATGCTACTGAAAGTTTTTATGAGAGAGGGAGACATGATTTCATATATCTCAAAAATATTAAGTCTTCTCTCTTTTTGTTGAAAATTTTGAAGTTGCACTTGCTTTGCCTTCCTATGCTAGTCACTTTGTGCTTTATTGATTTATTTTCTTACAAGATCCCAATGCATAGGAAGTGGGTTAGACTTAAATGTGTTTGATATTTGCTTCTTGATGCTCTTTTATATTCAACTCTTATTCCTATGGGAGCATCATTAAAACTATCAAGCCTAGCTATATGGCTATAAAGAAAGCGCTTTGCGGGAGGCAACCCGGTTATTTTTTGTGTGATTTTCTTTGTGTCCTCTTGCTGTACCAAGAGACTTTGTTTATAGTTTAGGTTCTGGAATTTTCAATAAAGTGCCAAGTTTTACCCTTTTTGGTTTGAAAAAGTTGCTTATAGCGTTCGGAGATTTTATTCCTGCACAAGTCAGTGCACGGTATGATTTTTAATTCTTATTCTGTAACTCCGAATGAGCTCATATTTGAACTGTAGTTGCAACTTTTCATCCTCTGTATGCATGAATTTTTTCGGAATTTTTCGAGAAAGTTTGGTAGGGTAGAAAAATACGTTTTGCTGCTGCTGTTTTTCTGGACAGATTCTGTCCCATTTTGTTTGATGCATGCTTTGAGCTTTTAAGTTGAATCTTTTTGATCCAATTGAGTTTATGAGTAGGCATACAACATTATACACTTTCTGGACATCTCATATGAATTTTTGTTCAAGGATTATATGCAGCAAGAAACCTATTTGTTTATCACTATTAATGCACCCCACAGAAAAGAAATGGGAGAAACGGTGTTTTGAAGTTTTTTCACAGGGATTGGAGGAGATGCACCAAGAGCTATCCAAGGATGGTGAAGACCATAAGCTTGGGGATGTGAAGACAACCCCACTGGACCTACACACTCTCGGTTTGCACACGTCCAACTTCTGTTTTTCGATCGAAACACTTTATCGCATAAACTTGGAGCGTCTTTTTGTTTTGTTTGATTTTTGTTTGAGAGACCACCACACTATCATTTATATATGAGAGCTACTGGAAATATGGGTTGAAATATGTTGGATGCTTTTATAAGATTGGGAAAAGGGATGTTTGAGTTGATTTTTAATGATACATATAGTTGCATGATTCATGAGCTTGTTTATGAGTAATAGTTTGCAAATTCTTTTTGAAGAGCTATCACTTATTCATGTTTTGGTGCTGATTGTTATTTTACTTGGTTTAACATGGATTAGTTAGTTCTATGGACACTCATGCATGCATCTAGATGGTCAACTTTCTCCCTTTTGCTAGCCCAAACATTCCAACAAGTCAAAACTTGTTTCCAACACCTTCAACCAAAGTTATTCCAGTGAGTCCACCATATCTACCTACTAGCTATATGCTATTCCGAGTATGTTCATCATGATATTTGTGTTATCTATACCTCTGAATGAAAATGATTATGTTATTGATTGCCATGGAAAAGTTGGTTATATAGCTCTCACGAACTTGATGCACATTTTACTATCATTGCAATAAATAAAACATGACCCATTGTGATTAAGATTATGATGCTAGTGGCTTGATAAATGTTCGAGGTTGGGAGTTAGCCCATATGTGCTGTCACATGCAAAGCTTTCAACATGCTCCTTCATCTCATTTAGTTGATATCATGTACTTTTGTTTATGGATGCCTATCATGGTGAAATGAGGTGGAAATGAAGTAGTTTAAATGAGTTTGTATAAATGGTTAGAGAGACGCCTGGGCCGCTAATCTAAGCCATGCATCATTCATGGTGGAAATTTACTTACATGCTATGGTGAACCGTCTGTGATACACCTTATAATAAAGCTATTCCAATGGTAAATAAAAAGGGTGTTGAGGTTGTTCATCTTGTTTGTTTGTCTTGTCATTTTGATATGGGCTTGTTCCATATCCTGGGACAAGAGGTACCCCAGTTGACGCTCTTGATGATACTATTATTACTTACAATGATATATAACTTGAACTTGCTTTGTTTCCTAAGTTGAGTAATCATGGTGTAGGTACTTGTATTCAAGGGGCATGAGACACCTAACCTTTACTTTGTCAAGCACACTACTCATATTTGCTCTCACATTAAACTATAATCATTCAAGATGCTATGATAGGGGAATGAGAGCTTGACACCAAGTATTACCACATTGCAATCATTAACTTAAGTAGAAGAGTTTGGAGGTTAGATGAAACTTATGCATGCTTTACCTCTACTCACTTATACATCTTTCCAAAGTGTCCACCTATCATATTCAGATTTTCATCATCACTCTATGACCAATGTAGGATGTCCACTTATCATTATGCATACATGTGGTCCATACTACTATCTGTTATGTTACACTTTGTGAACTATCATTGAACATCCTTGCATTGAATACTTGATATCACTTCATAAACTATCTTGCATATTGCTACTCCTTTTAAGAATGAATCATTTGACTCTATGTAGCAATAGTAATCATCTTTGATATCCATTGTTAGTATTAAAATGCAAAGTCCATGTTAGTTTTATCACATTCATACTCGGGACGAGCATGGGTTAAGCTTGGGGATGTTGATGCATGTAAAATGCATACATGAACTTTGCATTATTTTACTTATATTCCAATCATATTTGCATCATATAAGGGTTATATCAATGTTTTATAATGATTTTGGGAATACTTCATAGTTTTCCCATTTATTTGGAATTAACCCTGTTTTCCAGAAAACGTCTTTTTTAGTGTTTCAGACTTTCCGGGAGCTTCGGGACTCCAAAAAGGGCAAGGTCAAAGAGCACGGTTCAGAATTTTCGAGACGAACGCAATGGGCTTAAAGTGAAGGCCAGAAGCCCAACCAGCTGGAAATGAGAGGGCCCCACGCGGCCTAAAATCCTGGCCGCGTGGGACTACCCCGTTTGGTCCTCGTGGCTCCGCAGCCGTTGATCTTTTCTCCACCGACCTAGTCGTGACCTAAAACGACTACAAAAATTGTCCCCCGACGTTCTCTGGAGGAGCCGGCGGAGAAACACAAAACCACGAAACAGAGAGACAGAGGGCTGCCGCCGGAGAAGATCGGAGGGGGGAAACGCCGCCGGAATCGCCTCCGGAGGGCTCCACCCCCCTCCGGCGTGTTCATCATCAACATCTACAGCAAGAACTTCTCCACCATCATTACCATGATGAAGGGAGAGTAGTCCACCTCCTGGACTTGGGTTTGTGGTGGTAACTTATGTATCTCTCCTCTCTTTGAGCTTCACTAATTAGTACCGTATGAGCTGCTGAACATGATTACGGTCATCTATGTAATACCTTTGTGGTGAATATTGTGGTATGAGATGATTTGTTATGCATTTACCGTTGTGTTGGGGCTTTTATGACTTGTCATACTTTGGAGATATTATATGATGCATGTGATGGTTTGATTTATGCATAATGCCTTGTTTATCCTTGTCATGAGGTGATTGACACCACCAAGTGTGGATAGATGAGAGAGATGTGGTCATGCACACGAAATATGAATCATTACACTAGTGTTTAGAATATTGTTCATTAAGAAGTATGATGTATGTGGGTAGAGAGTGGCCTAGTGACAGAAGGCATAGGCATTAAGTGACAGTAATGTCGACCAACATTCTTTATCTGGGGTAAAAAGGAAGAAGTATGATGTGGGAGTGACAGCAACCACGCTAGCCTTACGAGGGTGACCTAGGAACACAAATGAGTATTTTCTTTCAACTATGTGTTTTAGGACATATAGCCGTTATAAAAGCTACCATTAAAACATGACAATTGTGTGTACTTTATCTATAACATGATGATCACCGTAGATGAGAGAGAGAGGATTAAGTGAACCCATGAACCTATGTCCATTGTTCCTATAAGAAACACACACTTGAGCTTGTCCTCTTGCTACATAGAGGATTGGGCTTTCTCTCTTTGAGAGCTTTCACTTGCTACTACCTTTGTCTTGTCCTCTTGCAAAGAAGAGGATTGGGACACTTTTACACATCAAACCAACCATCTTGTTCTCTAAACTTGTTTAGTGCATAATCAACTAAAACTTGTGACACTTTAGTTGTAGGGAATAGATAACTTTTCCTTCTTGCTCCCGCGGATCGATACCTTACTTCCACATTGAGAGGTGCTACAGTGATCCCTTGCTCTTGGGGTTATCAGTTGTGTGTTGTAAATGTGCAATATCCTACTCCGGGGTGTGACCGGCTTCACCGACTTCACTTTCTCTCTTGTGAGTTTCTGCACTTAGAGGTGAAAACTCCCCTTTCGGGCGAACCGGATGGAATCTTGTGTTGATTTGGGGTAGACTTTGGTTTCTCATGTTCCTATGGCCTAACCTAACACAACCAAGCAAAAAAGTTCACTGGCCTACCCCCTTTCGACGCACGTCTATGGGGGTAGACGAAAACGTTAGGGTTTTTCCAGCGGATTCAGGGTTTCGCCGAAGCGGGGCCCCGGAGTGTCGGAACCCCTCCCAAACCTAGGTTGTGCCATACCATATGTATACAAGTGTGTTGTGTGTTGTAAATGTCCGGTATCCTACTCCTAGGTGTGACCGGCTTCACCGACTTCACTTTCTCTCTAGTGAGTTTCTGCACTTAGAGGTGAAAACTCCCCTTTCGGGCGAACCGGATGGAATCTTGTGTTGATTTGGGGTAGACTTTGGTTTCTCATGTTCCTATGGCCTAACCTAACACAACCAAGCAAAAACTCCACTGGCCTACCCCTTTCGACGCACGTCTATGGGGGTAGACGAAAACGTTAGGGTTTTCCAGCGGATTCAGGGTTTCGCCGAAGCGGGGCCCCGGAGCGTCGGAACCCCACCCAAACCTAGGTTGTGCCATACCATATGTATACAAGTGTGTTGTGTGTTGTAAATGTCCGGTATCCTACTCCGGGGTGTGACCGGCTTCACCGACTTCACCTTCTCTCTAGTGAGTTTCTGCACTTAGAGGTGAAAACTCCCCTTTCGGGCGAACCGGATGGAATCTTGTGTTGATTTTGGGTAGACTTTGGTTTCTCATGTTCCTATGGCCTAACCTAACACAACCAAGCAAAAAACTCCACTGGCCTACCCCCTTTCGACGCACGTCTATGGGGGTAGACGAAAACGTTAGGGTTTTTTCCAGCGGATTCAGGGTTTCGCCGAAGCGGGGCCCCGGAGCGTCGGAACCCCACCCAAACCTAGGTTGTGCCATACCATATGTATACAAGTGTGTTGTAAATGTGCAATATCCTACTCCGGGGTGTGACCGGCTTCACGGACTTCACTTTCTCTCTAGTGAGTTTCTGCACTTAGAGGTGAAAACTCCCCTTTCGGGCGAACCGGATGGAATCTTGTGTTGATTTGGGTAGACTTTGGTTTCTCATGTTCCTATGGCCTAACCTAACACAACCAAGCAAAAACTCCACTGGCCTACCCCCTTTCGACGCACGTCTATGGGGGTAGACGAAAGCGTTAGGGTTTTTCCAGCGAATTCAGGGTTTCGCCGAAGCGGGCTCCGGAGCGTCGGAACCCCACCCAAACCTAGGTTGTGCCATACCATATGTATACAAGTGTGTTGTGTGTTGTAAATGTGAAATATCCTACTCCGGGTGTGACCGGCTTCACCGACTTCACTTTCTCTCTAGTGAGTTTCTGCACTTAGAGGTGAAAACTCCCCTTTCGGGCGAACCGGATGGAATCTGGTGTTGATTTGGGGTAGACTTTGGTTTCTCATGTTCCTATGGCCTAACCTAACACAACCAAGCAAAAAAGTTCACTGGCCTACCCCCTTTCGACGCACGTCTATGGGGGTAGACGAAAACGTTAGGGTTTTTCCAGCGGATTCAGGGTTTCGCCGAAGCGGGCCCCGGAGCGTCGGAACCCCTCCCAAACCTAGGTTGTGCCATACCATATGTATACAAGTGTGTTGTGTGTTGTAAATGTCCGGTATCCTACTTCTAGGTGTGACCGCTTCACTGACTTCACTTTCTCTCTAGTGAGTTTCTGCACTTAGAGGTGAAAACTCCCCTTTCGGCGAACCGGATGGAATCTTGTGTTGATTTGGGGTAGACTTTGGTTTCTCATGTTCCTATGGCCTAACCTAACACAACCAAGCAAAAAACTCCACTGGCCTACCCCCTTTCGACGCACGTCTATGGGGGTAGACGAAAACGTTAGGGTTTTTCCAGCGGATTCAGGGTTTCGCCGAAGCGGGGCCCCGGAGCGTCGGAACCCCACCCAAAGCTAGGTTGTGCCATACCATATGTATACAAGTGTGTTGTAAATGTGCAATATCCTACTCCGGGGTGGTGTAAGTGAAACTTGTAATATGCAAGAATATAGATATTCTGCATCCTACTGGTTTCGCTTACTCCATCCCTGAATTTGTGTGTCCAATCTAGTATATGAGGCATATTTCTGCGCGACATGTGAACAATTCAGTTGCCTAACATTTTTATTTGTCCTTTGTGTTTCACGGATTAGATTGATTAACTGCTATGCATTTGAGGATTGAACTGAATGCTTAGATCTATTCCTGCAGTTGATTGACCGAGATGAGCCAAGGCAAGGAATCATCGGCCTCCTTGGTGAAGACGATGCGCCAGAAGAAAGCTACTAAAAGTGGAAGAGAGCCTATTCCGAACCCGCGTTACCTGTCTGACAGTGGTGAGAGAGGAGGTGCTGGACGAGGGGGAGGTGCCGATGCACTTCCTCCGAGGGGACGAGGTGCAGGACGAGGGTGAGGTTCAGGACGAGCACGAGGTGAGGGAGGACGAGGGCGAGGTGCAGGACGGGCACGAGGTGGGGGCGACGTGTCTTCGGACATACCCTCCGCTTCTGGCGACGTGGCTTACGAGGAGACGGAGTCTCGAGAGGAGGGGACGGAGTCTCGAGACGACGGGACGGAGTCTCGAGACCAGGAGACGGGGTCCTCCGCGCAGAAGAAGCCAAAGATTCGTGGGGAATCCATGGTCCCTGATGAGTCAAAGGAACCTGCTACCGAGGAGGAGAAAATCCTCATTGTGCCTAATGGGATTGAGTAAGTGACTATGCTAATTTTGAACATGGTACTAATGTTTAATTATTTGTGGTCAGTACAATTTGACATGTACTAATGTTTAATTATTTGTGCAGCAATTGGACATATCCTCACGGAGCCCGTGCGCCTAACTCCATGATTGGAGCTTTGATTAGGAAGTGTTGGCCGGGCTTGTACAGTACGGTCCCCAACGGCGAGAGGAAGCTAGCCACCCATTGGGTAGACTATCAGGCCGCCCATCACCCGGGCTTCGGGAGATGTTCTGACGCCGTGATCACCAAGTTTTGGGTAAGTTGAACTTTTCGAATTCCGTTCATAGTTGATGTCCCCACCATGCTCTCACAATTTGGTTTTTGTGCATGATTAAAGAAATTCTATAGGGTACTTCCTGAGGAGCGTGCCAAGGCGGACAGGACTTTGGAGGGGGCTTGCAAGAAGTTGGCACGACAGCAAATTCTACAATGTAAAGCATACCTCCGTCAATCATTACAGTTCTGAGAAGTTATGCAAGACGGCGCCGAAGCATGAGGAACCACCTGATATGACCATGGAGGATTACATGTCGGTAAGTAAATTGTCAATGAGATTACATGTTGCGGCTAAGTTGCAATTGCATTATCTGTTCTTCACATGAGTATTGTTTTTTCAGGTTATGCCCACATGGGCCTATGGTAAGGCAGACGCGTGGGAGGCGTTGGCGTCGAGGTGGCTTGGGCAGAACGCCGAGTTCAAAGCCTTGAGCGAGCGGAACAAGGCAAACCGTGGGAGCGGGGGGACACATTGTGCGGGAGCCCGCAACCATGATCGCTTCAAGGCAAAGCTGGTATATATATATACATGGAACAACCTTCATTCATTTCCCCTCATGTTCCTACTTGATACGCATAACACTTCTTTGGCAATGCAGGAGGCCGATATCGGGAGCCTGTGTCGGACATGCAAGCATGGGAGAGGATGAAGATGAAGAAGATCGATCTATCCGAACCTCAGCCCTCGTTTCCCGATTACTTCGGCAGTCCCGAGGAGAACATAGATAGGTACGTCGAGTCGTTCAAGGGTCTTAATCCGGAGGTGGATAGACCTCTTGAGCATGACACCGACGAGAGACCGATGGTCCTGGCCGGGCACGGTTGGGAGCATGGCCGTTTGCCCTGTCTTAGTGCGGTAATCCCGCGTACTCCTGAGTTGGGCCTCGTGCGTATCAAGGCTACACTCACCGCCGACGACCCCCCTGTCCTGCCTCCTCGACGGCCTTCCCGAGCTCGCCCCGATGTAAGTTTTTCTCAATTTCATTCTCTTTCCGCATTCGTTCCTAGCTAAGTGGCTAAGTTGACGAGATTCGTTCTATTTTGAAATTGTAGCCTGATTTCGAGGCGGCCTTCGATGCCGCTTACGCGGACTATGAGGCGGAGTATCACTTGTGGCTGCAGAAGAGAGCGGACTATGACGAGTGGCAAGAGTTGCGCGATGCTGTAAGTTTCAACCTTTATATTTGCAAAATATGGCAAGCCCCATTTCCTCTAGTTTGAACCTTCTTTTTCTACAACTCCTGACATCTAAACTATCTTGTAGGCGAGCGAGAAGTTTTTTTTCCACTGGAGTGCGGGATCCGCTGCCTCTGCGTCCACCTAGGGTGGGGATGCCGCCCATGTGCCCATCGAGGGAAGCGGTCGCTCGCACATACAAGCCAAGGACTCCGGTAAGTTATTTGCCAAACCAGTTGTTACCGCCGTACTGTGCTTTCCAAGTTGCTAACTTGGACTCAAACATGTAGGGATCGGGATGCTCCAGGAATGCACCCTTTGGTCGTGCTTCTGCCTCGCCGACTTCGACGCGCGCGCTCGTGGAGCATGGCGGTGGTGGTGCCTCGCCGAGTTCGCCGCGCGAGACCACACCGTCTCGTGCCTCGCCGGGTGCCTCGCCGGGTGCCTCGCCGGGTTGCGCGTGTGATTCGACGGCGGCTGCCCCACGTGGTCGGTCGCCTATGCTCACGCGGGCAGAAATGGGTACCTTGTGGGACCCCGGACTAGCTGTCCGAAATACCCGATTATGCTTAACACAACGATCCCGTGATCAGTCTGTCGTTGCACATAATCCGAATTGGATACCAAAGTTTACATCCATTACAGTACCGAATAGAAAGTCTTACATAAATGGTCATTTAGACCAAGTTCTTACATAGGTGCCTTCAAGGGCCAAACCAAAATATCAGCGGAAGCTACGGCGTAGTAGACATCATATTCTAACGATGACAACCCGACAGGCAGCTGACTTGTGGAGATCCTTAGTTCGCATAGAAGTCGCCATACTCCTGCTCGGCGTAGTGCTCCTCCTCGTATTCTGGCTAGGACAATAGCCAGGGGCGAAACCAATATGAGTACATTTGGAATGTACTCGCAAACTACCCCAACATGAGTATGCACTAGTTCTACTTTAACTTACAACTTTTGTTTGTTTAAAACATCTCTATATCTTTATTGAAAAAGGTAAGAAGAGTTTTATAATCACTTTTAAAGAAACCACCATTTCATCTGTTTCTCCAAAACCCTTCCTTTTTCCTGACCATGGCTCACCATGGTCCATGTATTCCAACAACTCATACCACTCCATTTGGTATAGTTGTGTCACAACACCACCATTTCAATTTCTTTTTGACTTAGAAGCTTTTCCAAAACTTGCACATGGTCAAAGTAGGGTCTCCCAACTGTCCATATCCGAGGACTCGGCTATTCGAATAGTTTTAACCCTCTGCAGAGGTAGCACGCTTTTATCCCACATCCATCCGGCAGCTCATCGTGTCCGCCACGTCTCGCCATACAGGTGTATGCGAAGTAAGCCGCCGACCATAGCCTGTCCTTTGCTCATGCTAGTATAGGATCCTACCGCTACGAAATTATCATCTTTTCCATCAACACCCAGTCCAGATTCCCCGTCGGGAAACCTAAGTGTGAGGACTCGTAGTTCTGCCCGGCGAGCGAACCCTTCAATCCCCCATCCTCAGATGCCAGGACCCAGGTCAGGGGGTAGGTCGCCATGACCATCCCCTCATGGAACGAGGTCATCCTCGTTGTTGAGGAACCCCATACTAATATGAGCAAATTATATGACTACGCCCTTTTCCCATATGTGGTGGATGTGGTCGCACAGGGTATCGGATGGTTGACGTAAGTACAAGGACACACTGTGCATTTTTCATAAACATCACCATTTTTCCACTTCTCCATTCCAACACAGACATCTCGGTATTTCATAATCTCACAAGTAATTTCAAAGGAGTTTTGAATAAAACATAATTGTTTTTCCCATCCTATAATTTGATATAACTATCTTGTATTTCTACATAGGTGGCAAAATAATTTCCATATACTTTTGAAATGGGTTTTATAAATCTTGCCTTGAGAGTAAAACATGTTATGAAAGTAGATGCATATGTTTGTAGTGCAAGCTCAGAGAATAGCTTGCCTTGCTTGGCAAAGTGATCTTGCTCTTGTTCTTCAATTTCAGCAAACCCTCCTTCCTCGATATATCCGACAACGTTCTCGTCTAATTAATAAACAAACAATGCAAACAATCACTAAGCTATACAAGCGATCATCTCAACACAACAATCATAAACATCACAATTAGCTACTGCACACATCAAACCACACAATTTGGTTTTCAAATAAGTTGAATTAAACATTATTTAATTAAGTCCAAATTATGGCAGAAACTAGTTATTCACGTTTAAATCCACAACTTGAGTTATGTTGGTCACAAAAATACAAACTAAAATTCTATGGAAAGCTACTGATGTGTAGAAGACAACACAATTTGGTTTGGATCAATTGGAGTTGTCAAACTCCCTACACACTGGTTTGAATTCAGCCACTCAATAATCAAGTTTTAGCTACCATTTAAATTCTATTGTTCCAAAAATTAAACCCTTTTAGGGGTAACTAAACATGGCTATATGTGAGCTAACAAAATTGGTCCTAACTCATTTGGGTCAACCAATAAACATATTTGCTTGTTTTAGTCCAGAAGGGTTTATCTTAAAGTCAACAATTAATACTGCTTAATTAATTCTACCAAAATTATGGAAGCTAACACATGGCAGTACTAAGCTAACAAAATTGGTTTGGAATTAATTGGACTAAGAGAGTATCAGAAACAAACAAGTTTAGATGTTAAACCTTCTGTAGTATTTTTACTAATACTTTTTAACTATTTATTTAAATGACATGAGACCAATTGGGTTGGTTTAACATTTTCATAAGCTTTCCAGAACAATTGGATTAGATTTATTTGGATGTATAGATCTCAAGTTATTGAATTTTGAAGTTGATAACAGTATTGAAATTTGCAGAGAATTTAAATTAAGAAAATCCACTGCTCTGGATAATGTTGAAAGTTATGACAGGTGGGGCCTACACGTCAGCGACAGAGTGTGCGGTTGGAAATTAATAAAATCCTGACGAGCGGGGCCCGCCCGTCAGTCTCTCTCTCTCTTCTTAATAAACGAAGCGGTACGCAACCGTTGGATCGAGATCCAACGGTCCACGTGCGACGCGACGACGGCGACCAAGATTTGGCGGCGCTGCCGCGCCGGCGGCGATGTGGTGGACGGATGTCTCACCTAGGGGGCATGGGAAGGCACGGCGATGACGCGAATTGACGGCGGTGGTGAGGTGGAAGCTCCTGGCTGAGTCCTACTTGCTGGGACGGCGGCTAGCTCCGGCGGCGGGTCGACGGACTTCCCACGGCCACGGCAGCTACTCCGGCGAGCTCCCTACGGCGTTCCTGTGCACGATCCAGAGGGAAAAAGGGCTCGGGTGAGTGCGGTGTCCAGGAGGAAGAGAGTACGGGCCAGAGGGGAAAGAATGGGGGAGCAAGGCGCTGCGGCCATGACCGACCTTGACGGCGGCGGTGGCTGCGGCGGTGCACGGCCTCCCGCGGTGCACAGACGAATCGAGAGGGAGGAGTGAGGGAGTGAGGTGGTGTGGTGCTTCCAGAGGGTGCGGGGGTGGTTTTATAGGGCAGGGGCCGGCGTTCGTGGACGAGGCGCACACGGCGACGTCCATGGCGCACGGAGTGGATCAATTTCGCGGCGGTGGTGCGAGGGACGTGGACGCGCGGTGTCAAGCGGGGTCCGGACACGTTCTAGAAGGGCTCGGCCAAGTCGTGCGTGTCGAGGTGCAGCGAGTGCGGTGAATTTGGGTCGGCGACGGCGAGCTTGCCACGGCGATGCGGAGGGGACAGGGGCGGCGTCGGGGCAAGGGGGCGTGCTCTGGGCTTCTCCTCTGCGAGCAGAGGTTGCAGAGGCACGGCGAGCACGGCAATGGGGGGCCTGGGCGGCTCGGAAACGGCGATGCACGGCATGGCGACACGGCGGCACGTCGGGGCGAGGGAGAGAGGTAGGGGATGACGTTTTCGCAGAAAACCCCCGGCCTCCTCTCTGCTTTCTTTTATTTCTGTTTCAGTCCTTCTGTTAAAACCAGTAGCACTTCTTGAATTTATTTGAGGCAGTAAATCAATTTAGAAAAATTTGCAAAAATTTGTGGGGCCTTCCCATAACATGTAGAAGCTCCACAAAAATTGGCATTGCAAAATAAAATGTTTTGCAACATTTTCTTTCATAGTACTTTGTTTATGTTATTTTAATTTATTTCAATTTGTTTTTATTTTAGAATTTTAAAACTAGTTCAAAAATAATATTTGAGAGGGGAAAGTGGTAGGAACAAAATGGGAGTGTTTACATTACATCTCCACTGACTTTGGTTTTGAAAAATAATTGAGTTTGTCACTTTGAGATTTTTAAGTGACAACTTGTCACTTTTATTTTCTTGCTTTGATTTTGTATTTTGTTTTCTTTCTTTCTTACGAGTGCTCACTAGAGCAAACACTCACACAAACAGCAAGAACAACAACTCAAGTAACAAGAAGCAATTAACATACAATAAACAACAAAAGTTTTTGTTGGCTCTCATTTTTGGAATATAATCCTGATAATAATTTTGGGATGTTACATACCTCGAGCTCTCAGGAGATGTAGCATGTGTCCGGGTGTGTTTTGTATGAATGTTTGGATGAATTCGAACTATGTTTGTGTCATTTGGAGTTTGTATATATGTTTGTATGAAATTAGAATTGTGTTTGAGTCATTTGAAATTTGTATGATGGTTTGGATTATATATGTGATGTTCTGTGATGTTTGTGTATGAATTCAAATTATTTTTGTGTATTTGAAATGTGCTGGAAACAGCAGCAACAATCAGCAAAAAAAAAGAAAATATGGTCACTCATACGCCGACGGCGGCGTAGGGTGCGTCGCGGACGCACAGGATGGCGCCACGTCGCCCGAAGTGGCCCATATGGTCACCCATACGCCGACGGCAAATGTCGTCGGCGTAGGTCATCTCCCAGGCGCCCAGGAAGCGGCCACGTGGCGCTCAGAGGCCGACGGCTTTGCCGTCGGCGTATGTTGAGCTAACGGAACGTGGGGATGCCGTGTTGTGGGGCCCACAATAGCGTACGCCGACGGCCGCCGCAGACGCCGACGGCAGTTTGGGTACGCCGATAGTTCGGGACGCCGACGGCATTCGTGCATACGCCGACGGCGTCCGGCCGTCGGCGTCTTGATCGATTCCCGTAGTGTGAGCAGTCTAATTAACATTGCCAAGGAAAAGACATATTTCTGAACATAAAATGTTCAACCGGTACAAGTAGCATATGAGCAGAAATATACTGTTTAGTAGAAATAGCTAGTTATTTATAAAATAGTGGCCACAAGGGTAATTACCTCCAACGACTGCGAACACATTAGCTGAGAGTGACACACGGTGCTCCATACTCGTGAACGGAAGGCATGGATGCCAAGTTATACCAAGAAAATGACCCTCATAAAAGAGTCAACAGATGCTTTTGATCAGTTAAATGATGTAGCATCATGATGGAGAATTATTGATCTAGACCGCAACCTGCAACCAATGCCTCCCTCGAGACACCACCCTGAAGTTCGCCATAAAAAAATGTATAAAACTTGGTCTAAGACAATTACTGATGCATAGCTTTACAGGGGTGATCCTGAATTTATGTTTCTTCTTACCAGTCTATAGGAGAATCTGCGTACTATTTGTTGAAACAAGTGAACAGAATATATTTAGTAAAACATATATCTGCCAGTCTAGAGACAGCAGCACCAAATAGTTTAGGAATTGTGTCTCTAATTTCTAACTGAGGCACTATCAAAGAGGTAGCAAGAAGATCAGACCTTCAAAATAAATACTTATACTGGAATTTTAACAACAGAAAGCTACCTTTGATACATAAACCACTGGATCTATTAATGATATGCAATACAAAGTTTTACTAAAGGGCACATGAGGCAAGATGCATACACACAAACAGTCCATTGCCTGCTACCATTGCTGATCTCAATCAGAGAGCTAATCTGGGCATGAAAGTAAGAGAACAAAACAAATAACATGTGAGTTATAGCACAGCACAAAAACACATGAGTTATAGCACAACTTTCGCTTTGATATCATACTGATTTTTTAGTGCATTTTGAAAAAAAAAATCACGTGTGCGTAGTAAAAACGAAGGTACACTTCAGACTGCAGAGCTGGCACATGATACAGAAATGCCAAAAAGGGCTGCACTACATAAAAGTGCTTAATTAGACTCGAGATATATCCCTAGAAAAGAGGCGTTTTAGCTTGATGCTGTTGTCATCTTGTTAACAGTAATACCAATAATATGTTACATTGACAATGCCACATATATGAATTTATTAGTAAAGCTAAAGATGATTATCTCGAACAAAAGCAGAGTAGTAGCAAGTAACCAAATAGAAATTGTTATCTCTCAATGTTTAGCATAGCTGCTGTTCTAGTCCATATAGATCTTGTTGAGAATCCGCAGAATAAACAATAGGCACGATGGATGAGCTTTGAGTACTCTAACCATGATGGAAAAGACCGAACGAATTGTATGGGAAACGACGTTGATGGTCTATTTTACCAGAATTTTTATCATGGTTCAGACAAGGTTGCATAGGACCTAGCATCAAATATCCTCCCGCACTATCTCTCTGATTATGTGGATACTGCCAGATTTGTGGTCGCAACGCAGGGTCTCGATCAAAGAATACTATACCTCGAAATACAACAGGAATCGGAAATGATTCATTTGCTTGAGGCTCTTCATCTTGATTTTCTTGCTGCTGTTCCAATTGAAGAAGCAGTGGTAAAGGTTGTCTGGTAAATGAAGTAGGAGGATCTTCCACCCTGAAGAAGATGCCTCTGTTCTCTGTCTTTGAAGTAGGACTCAGTGTTGCCCACCTTAACCATGCTCTGTCCAATTCCCAATTCCTAGAACAACTGGTCTCTCTCTCCCCTAGTATCTTGCTCCAAATTCAAGCAACTACTCAACAGGACAAATCTACATTTCAAACAAGAAGAAAACCCCCAATTAGGAATTTGAGATTGAGGAGAATGTATTATTGTACTCGTACTGGAAAATCCCCACAACTTACCAAAAAGAAGGAGGGAGGACTGGATCGGTGGAGCCGTGGAGGGATAAACGCCATGTCCTGATGTCCATGAATCAATGGTGGGGGCACGGAGCTGTCTGCTGCGTGGCCTTCTGCTGGCCGCCGCCCGCCGATTTAGGGAATGGGGGGTGGCCTGTGGCCGGGTTGAAGGGGATCGTAGACAGAAAACAAAAAAATTCCTACCGACGACAACCATAAACTAGCCAGGATCTATACTATGCAGATATACTATACGGAGGAGAACGGAATACATACCCTTGTAGACCGTAAGCGTCGACGGTCAAAATATCTGTTTCGATGACGACGCGTGATGAAGACGACGTAGCCGACCTCAAGGTCGTGTAGAGGAAGAAGACGACTTCCAGTGCCAAACAATGGCACCTCGCAGTTCCACACCCATACGGTGTAGACGACGACCTCCGGGCTCCAGATCCAGCAGAGCAGCGGAAGCGAAGACTTGGACCCAGCAGCACGGCGGTGTGCGTGTAGTAGAGAGACTTCCCTCCCCGTACGCAGCTCCAGAAACGGAACCACGCTCTAGGTAGGAGAGAAGAAGGGAGAAATTGGTGTGTTTCCAAAGGCATGGGGGTCCCCTATTTAAAGGAGGAGCAGGGAGGCCATCTCCCTTGGCTAAGCCATGTGGGACTAAACCCCACAAGGCTCGGCCGGCCAAGGGAGCCGCCGGCCACCTAGGTGGGCCCCATTCGGCCCACCTAGGGCGGCTGGCCCTCCTCCCTTTTTTTTTCCTTTCTCCTTTTGGGATTTTCCCCTAATGGGCCTCTAAGGCCCATATAGGTTTAATGCCTTTTAAATTCGAATTTAATTAAATAAAAAATTTATTTAATTATTAATAACACTTATTAATATTAAATACATATTATTTAATTCATTCGGGCTCCGAAACATATTTCGTTGCCTCCGATCAACATCGGACAAGTTCCGGAACACTTCCGGAGTTCCTGGTTTCTTTTCTCTCTAAATCCAATCTAATTGTCACCCACCCTTAAGTGTGTTACCCCACGGTTCGGGATCACTCCAGACATGATCGAGACATCCTCTCCGATCAATGACTAACAGCGGGATCTGGATATCCATGATAGCCCCTGTGTGTCCACGAATGTCTTCTATCGTTTGAACCTTTAGACGTCCAGTCTCATCCTCTTGCCTAGCGATACTTAGATTGTCCGAGCATCGTTCTCCGGTATCACGATTACCGAGCATGACCTCGCCATTGACAAATCTATCTTTACTCGTCTGTGACATTACATCCCCGTGACCTAGTCACATGCTCATTGATGTAATCTCACCGAGTGGGCCCAGAGTATCTATCCTGCTATGTGGACTGGCAATTCCCGCTCTTGATCACTCGCTTCTACTGCTTCCTTCCGATACCTGAAAGTGTCACCTTTATTGTCACGCTATATAAGTCATGCCGTTTGATGCGATCAGCCGTATCTTTCAGAAGCAGAGATTTGATATGATCTCACAGTCGAAGGTATGAATACTATGTTTCTATCTTTTGGGTATGTCCATCAAATCATTCACCTAATGATATGACTCCGTTGTTAACCGACGCCATTGTCCATGATCAGGAAATCTTGATCATCTGTTACCCAACGAACTAGTTAAATAGAGGCTACTAGGGACCTGGTTGTTTTCATACCACACGTGCATTAATGTTTCCGCCTAATATAGTTATAGCATGGTATTAAAACGTATTATGAACAATTGAGATATGACAAATAAAATCACTTTATTAATTTTCTCTAGGGCATATCTCCTTCAGTCTCCCACTTGCACTAGAGTACAATTCAATCTAGTTTACAACTTGGTAAAAGCTTAACACCTATAGCAATATTGGTGCATGCTCGTCTCGTGGAAGAGGAAGCAAGTCAACAGATCTAGATCTGTATGTGCTTTGCAACACTTCTATGTCACCTAGTTTGACATCATCCCGTATCATATGATAACGGTGAAATATATGATTGTCGATGGAGTGAGACTCAAAATTTCGCACAGCATGAGCCGTAAAAGTCTAAGAGATCTATTAAGGGAAACCAGGCATGCTCGGAAAAACTGCTCAGTCCAATCATACTTGCTACTTCCGAAATAGCCATATATTTCTATACCTATGTAGATCATGCGACAGTGCATTCATATGCAATTTCGCAAGCTAACCCTTCTACGATAGTGCATTCATATGCAACTTCGCAAGCAAACCCTTCTACGATAGTGCATTCATATGCAACTTCGCAAGGCATAGAGGATGTCGGACACCCTTTTCTTCCAATAGCTATCGCTGAAATGCCAAGATAATCTCAATATTTTACCTAGTCATACAAGTAAGAACCTTTCTTCGCTTGTTCTATTCTGAAACATTTCAGAATTTTAACCTAGGAAAAATATTCCGACCTAATGTTATTAAGCCCCTTATGATCTATACAAATTATAGATTTAAAGCCTAATACTCTTAACTTCACTCATAGAAAATTTAATCACTTAAATAATCATTTATACTTTACCAGAGGATCTGTATCATTCTCAATATGTCATTACATATAAAATTTGGAATGACACCTAGCTCCCACTCAAATATGCCTTCCGCATATAAGACAAGGGAATTTCCTTTTAGCTCCCACTCAAATATGCATTCACATATAAGATCAAGAAAAACTACTTATCTCCCACTCACTTCTTTATAAATGTAGGTTTCTTCAACTATTTTGGACGACTCCAAAATCCTTTGATCACATTATCAAAGTGAAGATTCCAGCTCCGATATGCTTATTTCAGCCCATGAATGGACAACTGAAGTTCGCATACGTGTCTAGCATCCTTAGGATCAACAAACCATCTCATTATACTAGTTACAACTCTTTTCTTAATGCTACCATTAAGAAACATGGCTTCTTTATCCATCTATCAATTTCTCAATTCGAAATTATAGTAATTGCTAAAACAATCCTAAATAGACTTAATTAGGCATCGCCACTTGAGAGAAATTCTCGTTGTGGTCAACTTTTGAATTTGTTGAAACTGTTTTACGACAAATCGATCCTAATAAACGGTTGCCTTTCCGTCAGTGTCTATTTTGTCATAAAATTCCATTTACTCTTAACGGCCTGGAGCCCATCAAGAAGATTTACCCAAGTCTTTACTTGGTAATCGTACATGATTTTATCTCGGATTATATGGCTCATAGCCATTTCTCGGACTTAGGTTCACCATCACTTCTTCGTAGTTCGTAGGTTTTTCATATGACGTTCATAACAAGATTGTCGTACCACACAGTGCGGAACACATTCTCATACGCCTACGACCTTAGTATGAGCTCAGAGCATCATGATCACTTATCATCAGCTTCCTTCCAGTTGTGGAGGACGGTACCGGAACGGTTTCCGTTGCGCCACTCTGATGTCTGGAGAGGAAGTTCATTTAACTCTGTCTTGCTCTACTTTCTTTCCCACTTATACCTTCGGACAAGAAACTATTTCTTCATCAAGGTATATTTCGGCAACGATTTTGCCTCTGTCGTGAGACATGTATCCAACTGATTTCTTAGATACACTACAAAGCCGAATTTATCCGTTTTAAGTTTGATCATATCAAAACACTAAAATATCAAAATGACAATCTAGGCTAAAAGCCATACCATAACTCATATGGTATTTGATACGTCTCAAACGTATCTATAATTTCTGATGTTCCATGTTGATATTATACCAATTCTTACATGTTTTATATACACTTCATAGCATTTTTATGCATTTTCTGGGACTAACCTATTAACAAGATGCCACAGTGCCAGTTCCTGTTTTCTGCTGTTTTTGTATTCCAGAAAAGCTGTTCTGGAAATATTCTCGGAATTGGACGAAACTTGGACAGAACCTTCTATTTTCCCGACACGTACACAGAGTCCAAAAGAGAGAGACGGAGGCGACCGAGGAGGCAGCCACGCCAGGGGCCGGCGCGACCCCACCTCCTGCCGCGCCGGGGGGTGGCGTGACCCCCTCGGGTGCCTCTAGACGCCGCCCTTTCGCCTATATAATACCTTCGTCCAGAAAACCCTAGATACCCGAGCCTCCATCCACGAAAAGTTCCGTAGCCGCCGCCGTCGTCAACCCTAGTTCGGGAGGGTTCTGAAGCTCTTCCCGGCACCCTGCCGGAGAGGGGAATCATCACCGGAGGGCTCTACATCACCATGCCTGCCTCCGCAGTGATGCGTGAGTAGTTCATCCTTGGACTACGGGTCCATAGCAGTAGCTAGATGGTTGTCTCTCCTCCGTGTGCTATCATGTTTAGATCTTGTGAGCTGCCTATCATGATCAAGATCATCTTATTGTAATGCTACATGTTGTGTTTGCTGGGATCCGATGAATATTGATACTATGATCAAGTTGATTATCAATCTATCTTATATGTTATTTATGATCTTGCATGCTTTCCGTTACTAGTAGATGCTTTGGCCAAGTAGATGCTTGTAACTCCAAGAGGGAGTATTTATGCTAGATAGTGGGTTCATGCCTCCGGTAATCTGGGCGAGTGACAGCAACATCTAAGGTTGTGGATGTGCTGTTACCACTAGGGGTTAAACAGCAATGCTTTGTCTAAGGATAAATGTATTGTTTACTTATGCACTTTACTTAATGCAATAATCTGTTGCTTGCAACTTAATACCAACGGGGAACACGGATGTCAACCTGAAGGTGGATTATTAGTCATAGATGCTGTTGGATAACGGTCTATGTATCTTGTTGTAATGCCCAATTGAATATCGTAGTAGTCATCTTGTCATATATATGCATTGTCATGCGCTCTCTATTCATCAATTGCCCAGTTGTAATTTGTTTACCCAGCATGTTAGTTATCTTTTATGGAGAGACACCACTAGTGAACTGTGGACCCCGGTCCACTCCTTTACACTGATAATACAACCAACTGCAATCATTGTTCCTTTTCATTCTCTGCAATTAAACACTATTTTCACACCATACGTTTAATCCTTTGTTTACAGCAAGCCGGTGAGATTGACAACCTCACTGTTTCGTTGGGGCAAAGTAGTTTGATTGTGTTGTGTGCAGGTTCCACGTTGGTGATCGAGTAAACGACGCCACCAACAACCTTCAGAGGTGCCTTTTACTCCTACTGGATCTGACAACCTTGGTATCTTACTGAGGGAAAACTTGCTGTTGCACTGCTTCATACCTTCCTCTTGGGGTCTCCCAATGAACGTGTGCTTTCACGTCATTGATGCATGTAAAATGCATACATGAACTTTGCATTATTTTTACTTATATTCCAGTCATATTTGCATCATATAAGGGTTATATCACTGTTTTATAATGATTTTGGGAATATTTGACATGTTTCCTATTTTTATGGAATTAACTCTGCGCAGGCAGAAAACCCTATTTCTTTCCTTTAATGTTTCAGGGACCCAAACGACGTCCAAATCACCTGCAAATTTACGAGCGTCAATATTTGGAAGGAAGAAGACCTGGGAGCGAAGGAAGCGAACAAACAGAGCCCCGAGGGCCAAAAGAGGTGGGCCCACGTGGCCCCTGTACCTGGCCGCGTGGGACCCCCCAACTTGGGCCTCGGAGCTCCGCTGCCGTCGATCTTTCCTCCACCGACTCCGTTTTGACCTAAAAACGCCTATAAAAATTATCCCCCGACGTTCTCTGGAAAGAGCGCCGCAGAAACACAGAAACACCGAAACAGAGACCTGGAGCTGCAGATTGGAGGGGAAAACTTCGGCGGGGCGCTGCCGGCGTGGTCTCCATCTTCTCCAACGACTTCTCCACCGTCTCCATGATGAAGAGGGAGTAGTCCACCTCTGGACTATGGGTTTGTGGAAGTAACTTATGTATCTCTCTCTCTCAAGCTTCACTAATTAGTACCGTATGAGCTGCTGAACATGATTACGGTCATCTATGTAATACCTTTGTGGTGGATCTTTTTATGAGTTAATATATGTTTGAGATTGCAATGGTTTTATTTCAGTTATGAAAGTAGATGCATATTATGTACCCCGTTCTTATTTACTTGTAATGATCAAGCATGTTTATGAGAGCGTGATGCATGTAAAATGCATACATGAACTTTGCATTATTTCTACTTATATTCCAGTCATATTTGCATCATATAAGGGTTATATCACTGTTTTATAATGATTTTGGGAATATTTGACATGTTTCCTATTTTTATGGAATTAACCCTGCACAGGCAGAAAACCCTATTTCTTTCCTTTTATGTTTCAGGGACCCAAACGACGTCCAAATGACCTGCAAATTTACGGGCGTCAATATTTGGAAGGAAGAAGACTTGTGGGCGAAGCAAGCGAACAAACGGAGCCACGAAGGCCAAAAGAGGTGGGCCCACGCGGCCCCTGTACCTGGCCGCGTGGGACTCCCTGTCGTGGGTTTGTCACGTCAGGTGTCATGGATGACTTCGTAGGTGTGGGATTACGCGAGTCAAGCATCTCCGAGCTTGGGATCGCAGGAACAAAGATCAACACAGGTTTACCCAGGTTCAGCCCCCTCAATGTGAGGTAAAAGACCTACTTCCTGCCTACCCTAGATTGGTATTGATATGATAATCGAGGTGTTACAATGGAGTCGATCCGATCTGGTACTCGCCGTATGAGCTAGGGTTTAAAGGCTTGACCCTCTCTAAGTCCTGCGAGTCCTCTTTATATACACAGAGGCTCGTCAGGTTACAAAGGAAACTTTCGCCACAAGGAATATATTAACCAGGACCTACCCGGAGTCTAACTCGCCTCCGTGCCTTCTAGACTCTTCTCCTTGTGGCGGTACGATGTTGGGCTTGTTCCCACGTAGGCCTTGGCCCGTGCGAAATAAGGTAAGTCGCACTATCATGGGCCGCGGGTTAACCCAAAGAGTATTCCCCCGACATTAGCCCCCAAGTTTAGCTTGGATTTCGAGTGAAGGCTTCTCCGTCTTAACGAATCACTGAGCCGCGCACATGAATTATCCCAGCTGAACTCCAATTTTCATATTGCCAATCTGCGGATAATAACTCTTCTTGGCGGCTTAGTAGCGCGACTTAACCGGCCTTGACGGTTGATTTCCAGATCTGAACGTCTTCCACGCCTGAGCTATTTATCCCGGCTCATTGTTTTTCCCAGCGTTCTGCATCAAGACCTGCATTACGCATCCGCTGCTCCTTTCCGCCACTTCCAATCCCGCTTCTCGTACTCGCAATCCCTTGGTGGAGATCTCCATCGATCTGATAGAATGTCTCGCCGCAAGTGCAACTGGGAAGGCTCGTGGATCGACGAGGATTTTCTGGAATCCCTAGCTGCCCGCGGCCTTCTTCCACCAAAAGATCAATGCGAATGGCGAGCGGCTGGTGAGGAAATAATCCCAACCCTCAACCAGGAGAAGTAGTGATATTCGCGGAGCATGTTGAGCGCGGGTTCAAGCCCCCAGGCTCTCTCTTCTTCCGCTCCTTGATGCAGCGGTTGGGTCTCCGCTTCCATGATATTGGCCCTAATTCGATGTTGCAAGTGAGCAACTTCCACGTCCTCTGCGAAGATTATCTGGGTATCCCGCCTTCAATAGATTTCTGGCTTGCTCTTTTCAATTGCAATAGCCAAAGGGAAACCACAGATGGTCCCTTTCTCCAATGCGGCGCCGTTTCCTTCCAACGCCGTAGGGGTAGTATTTTCCCAAAACTAGCCCTTGCCAACAAAATTAAGGATTGGCAAAGAACATTCTTCTATTGCAAAAACACTTCTCCTGAGGGTGAAATTCCTCTTCCTCTTTGGTCTCCTCTTCCCTTCGAGGCTACCGATGCTTTGTCTTCTAAATCTGATCCTTCTTCGTTGCCCTTTATCGAATCCCTTTTGGACAAGGTGAGGGCGCTGACACTCCATGGTCTCACTGGATTAGATCTCATATCTTGCTGGACTAAATGGCGAATTCAGCCTGTGAGTCGCCGCTCGCGACTTATAATGGATTTCACTTGTCATGCAAACGATGTCGACCGTACTTGCCCTGAAGATTGGGACAAGGGGGAATGGATAAATTTCATTCGCCGAGTGACGGCGAGGATATCGACTCGTATGATAACGTCGGGCTTGCTCCCTTCTGGGCTGAGCACAAGCCTTTTGTGGTAATGTTTACTTGTAATTTGTTTCCTCCAAGATTCCTTCTCCAAAATTAATTATTTCTGACCTGAGCTCCTTTTCAGATCGACCCCTATTTCTGGGTTCTTCCCTCAGAGGACGCCGACTCGAACCAAGAAGCCGCGGCTGAGTCGTCAAAGCAAGCCGCAGCCCTTGGCAAGGATACAATTATGCAGATATTGTCTCCGAGCCTGAGGGTAGCGCTTCTGAAGAGGAGCAACAAATGGCCGACGCTCTTCTGTCCTCGACTCCAAATACACCTTTCTTGGAACTTCCTGAGGTGCCTCGCAGGTCCTCAAAACGTTTTCATGCGAGAGCTCAGAAGACCCCGCGCAACCTGAGAAACGCCGCAAAGCCTTGGCGCTACTGATAGAAAGAAGAACTGCCAAATCTTTAAAACTTGCTGATCCTGACAAGACCGCTTTCTCTTCCGAGGCTGTTGCAAAGAACTGCTTCTCAATGCTCGGGTAGTTGTTTGCGACTTTCTCCTTTTCCTTTTGTGCTTGCGTATTTTTGGCAAGGAATTGCTGATCACCACTTCTTTTCATACTCTGTAGGTTCAGATTTGCAAGGTTTATCTTCTCCTTCCTCTGGTTGCCTGATGAAGAGTATCCGTGTCGCCTCTGGGTATGGTTCGCCTTCTTTTCAATGTTACGGCTCTGCTAGGTCGGCTTATTAACCATCAATATTTTGCAGGGCCATGCTGAAGAGGATACCAAGTCTAATTCTCATCCCACTTCTTCTCAGCCAGCTATGAGCGAGGATGATGCTGCTGATGAAAACGTGGGAAACAGTGATGGTGCGACTCATCCAAGGCCATCCCTGGAGGAAGGTATTGCTGATGCGGCTCCTGCCACGACTCCAGTCGCAGCTCCATCCGCAACTCCTGCTGTTGGTAGGGTATCTACTGAAGATAGAATTCCAGCTCCAGGAAATAGTTCCAAGTCAATTGCGGATGCCATAATTGCTGCTGGAGATAAGCATGCTGCTCTGCTGCGCGGCCTAGTTGAGCAATTTTCTTCAAGTCGCCAGGTACATATACCGTAGCCCCCAAGGATCAAAACCTTGTGTCATCGCACGGGGTGTTGATTCTTTTCCTGGCTCCAAATCTCGAGCCCCCAAGTTCCTGGATAGTTTACCCATGCATTTTGCTCTGTTTATTTTCAGCTTGAACTGTCCTTGCTTGATGCTTCTGGCTCAATAAAGGGTAAAGGCATTTCCATAGATCATCCTGAAGTGATGCAGTCTCCCTGGAGCAGCATAATGAGGTCATTAGGGACCAAGATCAGGAAATAAAATCTCTCAAAGGTCAACTCGACTCCTGTGAAGAGCAATTTAAAGAACTTGAAGCATATGCGCAGCGACTCATGGAGAAAGACGAAGTCATTAGATCTTTGCGAGAAGGGCTGACTCTTAAATCTGAATTGATTGATCGTGAAGGGAGACCACGCAAAGGAACTCGCCGCGCGAGATGAAAAATATAACTCGCTGTTCAAAGCCTTTGAGGGTTTTGGCTCCATGTCAAATCAGCCATCCTGCAGCTTGCTGGTTCGTCTTTTATTCCTTTAATCATATATATTTTGGGTAACCAACGTGAGTCTCTGACTTGTTTCTTGCTTTTCTTTCTTGACATAGGGCCTGAGGCCCCAGTGTCCCGCTCCAACTTGAAGGATCAACTGGTATATCTGTCTGACTTCAGCCAGCGCTTCTTAAAGGTTACCAAGGAAGTTATGACGGTAATCTCTCCTGCGACTGATGGCCCAACATCTTGCGAGTATTGGATAAATAAACTGCTCAAGGCTCCGCATTATGTCTCTGATTGGAAACGATCCTCTGCTCGCGCCGGAGCCGCGCATGTCTTGACATTGCTCCGAGCATATTATCCAGAAATAGATGTTGGCAAGATTGCTCGCCACGGCCGGCGATGAGCGCGGATGATACTGAACTGCCAATAAGCGAGTACTTCGATCTGGAAAGGGATGCGCGGTATGCCACAAAATTTGTTGATAATTAGACTTGGGCACTTATCTCGAAAATTCAATCTTGATGGGAGCAAGGTGCCAAAGGAAAAGTCCACAGGAGCTGAGTCATCTCGGGCTACTACTCCATCAACAGTATCTGGTGGCCCTTCTGCCTCGTCTGGCGGCGCCCTGATTATTAGGGCACCTGCGACTGCAACCGCGAGACAAGCCGCGCCAATTCCCACTCCTGTAGCTCGGAAGAAAAAATAAATAATGTGGGACATGCCCGTTAGTCTGTAAGACATTCATGTATTATAAACAGTATTTTGGTGACCTATAAGCAGGTTCTTTTCATGATAATTCCATTAAGTAGACGCTCGCGCGGCTCAGTATTTCCTAGGAACATGTGTGTTCAGGGTCGAGAGCGGCCATGATAGGCAATCAAGCTCGATTGACGCCACACCCCAGTACTTTGGCCGCATAATGCAAGACGCTTCTAGCTTAAGGATTGCCACTAGTTTGGCAAAATTTGAGGTGCGATTGGTACTCGCGATGCTCGTAAGGAGCCCTCAAGGGTCAGTGATATATGAAATTCAAAAGACTCAGCGACTCAATGATAGTTGAGGCGAAACGACAAACCCTTGAATGTCAAGGGTGCCGGCTTTATTTCATAATCACTCGATTTTTACAGGGTGTTACAGGATGATGCAGGCCCTTTAATGCGGGTTTTCTATTCCCCGCAGGCCATGCATACTTGATACTCATCGCACTTAGTTGCGAATTAATACTCCTAACGGAGTGGGTTGAACACCTGATTGGTTCAATTTTGAGTCGCTAAAAGCGACTCGGGTCGAGCATGATAGCTCCGATGTATGTTCATGTTGAAGCAGAGAGCAAGTTTGTTAGGCGATTAGCCGCACTGAGCTGCGACTTATGTTGAGTTGAGTTGCTTTGTAAGGACTCACGATAACTGAACCCTTTGGCTGGGGTTGTTGATCGAGGCTGGGTCTATGCACATGCGCCATTTCTTGTCTTCTTTTTGTATCAAAGCGACCTCTGGGGCATTATCTTGCTGATGCGCGACTTCTCGGTGGGTATTTACCATCCGGTGGCTGCATCCTGTTGGCCGCTTCCGCGGTACCTCCAACGCGACTCGTTTTGAGCTGCGATTACCGATCTGCGACTGATATCCATGTGAGGAGTTGGCGATGCAAGCTTCTTCTGCGAGTACTGAGCCTGCGTTCTCGCATTCTAACGCTCTCTGCCTGTCTCCATATATTGTAATAACACCGTTTGGTCCTGGTATCTTTAACTGTAGGTAGACGTAGCAGGGGCGGCGGTAAATTTGACATAGGCTTCTCTTCCAAAGATCGCATGATATGAGCTTTTGACTGCTACAACCTCAAAGTCTAGGAGCTCTGTGCGGAAGTTCCGCTCTGTTCCAAAGCTAACTTCAAGTGTTATCTTTCCGATTGGTCGCGTAACAGCTCCTGGGATTATGCCTTGAATTTCTTTCCTGGATGGTCGCAGCCCGTCTCGGGTATATTCATTCTTCGGAGCGTGTCTTGATATAGGATGTTTACTCTTCCTCCTCCGTCCATTAGGACCTTACTTAACTTGTATCCCGCGACTTCAGGCGTGACCACAAGAGCTGGCTGTCCTGGATCTCTTACTTCTGGGGGTGATCGCCGCGACTCCAAATAACCGATTGCTCTGTCCAGCGACGATACCTTTCTGGCGTTGAAATCTGACCGCTCTCCGGCTTCCATCCGTTGTTTGTACTTCCACTGTATGAAACTGTCCTATGTTTCTTCTAGGTAAAACGTCAGGCCCTTGATGAGAGCTAGATTTATTCTTGTGCTGCATTGATCCCTGCGAGCCGCATCTGGCGTGTCGCCTTCTTTCCACCTCCGGTAATAATGACATTGCGCCTTTGTGTGACCGCTGGCCTGCCATCTCTCCTGCGATGTAAGTCGCAAGGCACGTCGAAGATCCCCTTGCAGTTATTAGGGAATAGGCCTTATCACTCCTTGCTCCTTCATCTGGTGTGCGCGATGTTCAGTTTGCGACTTGCAATTTCCCTGTTGGGTTCTGTGATAAGCCGCCTGTCCCTTATCTGTCTTTGCGTACTTGTCAGCTGTTGCCAAAAGCTGGTCGAAACTATCAATCTTGTGCTCAGCGCGACTTAATTTGTGCACCAGCGGCTCAAATCTACAGTTCTTCTCATAGCTTGTATTGCAGCTGTACTGTTAAGTTTTTGGCGGAGCCAAGGATCTCCGCGACTCTTGATCCAGTCACCGCTTGATTCGTCCTCTTTTGAATGCATTGTCTAAGGTTTTTCATGTCTTCTGTTTGGAATCTGTTGATGAACTTGTCCTTCAAGTCTTCCCATGTGCTTATTGATTTTGATGGCAGCCTTAACAGCCAATCCCTGCTTCTCCCTGTATTGCCAAGTGGAAATATTTCGCACGTACTTCCTGAGTTACATCAGCCCCTGTCATGCTTGCCTCGTAATCTTCTATCCATAAGGCAGGGTCTTGGTCACTGCGATAGGTGGTGACTCGCTGCGACTCACGAAGTTCGGGGGGAAACGAGTGAGCCGTATTTCCTCTCCAAAACATGCTGGTCCTTTCAATAATGAATAGGAGTTTACTGGCGCTGAATCTTCATCTGAATCAGTTTCAATCTGGGATGGCTGAGTCGCTCCGGACGTCTGTGACTCGCCTTCTATCTTCTTTTCTTTTTCCAATGATACCTGCAAACCTGCTAGCTGGTTGACCACTTCTTCGACGCTGCACTTTTCTCCTCCCCATGATACCTCGTTTGCGGCTCATTGGGCGTGACTCCATACATATTTGCTTGTTGTAAGCAGCGGTTTGCAGTAGGTCGATCGCATGGCGAGCTTCCTTATCAGCTCGTGTGTCTCCAACCGGTGCTATCTTTGACAATATTCCTATCGCGGCATGCACGTTGCTCTCCGGGTCGCCGTGGAACTGTGATTTCATCTCTCCTCTGTCCATCTTGATCTGATGCTTTTGCTGCCAACGACGGAGTCGCCAATCTTCTTCTTGGAGTTTCTTGCGCTCAGATGTCGTCTTGGTTCGGCCGCCTGGTGCTTTGGCTGCCAGCGACGGAGTCGTCGACCTTCTTCTTGGAGTTTTTCGCGCTCAGCCGCGAGTCTTTGTGCCTCTTCACAGAGTTCCGTCCTGATAGCTTCAATTCTTCAATCTTGAGGTCTCCTTCCTGATTTGGTAGAGATCCCCAAACAGGTCTTGACGGGACGGGGATGGGTAGTTTGCTGTAGCTTGTGTAGCTCCTCCAACACGCGGACCCTGACCGGCCGCAGTTCCTTCACCGACTCGCTTCCTTGAGTCGCATCTATAGATCTGCGACTGACGGATCCGACGAAAACTTTTACTGATCCGATGGGAACAATGTATCCAAACTCGATGTGATCTGCCTCGGGTCCCCACTCTGAGTCGTCGATGAAGGGGACCCCATTGATGTCTTCAACTTGGCCGATGGCGATGTCCTTGAAGCCTGATTTCGATCCTGCGCGGAACGTGACGCTTTTGACCGCAGGCCCCACGGTGGGCGCCAACTGTCGTGGGTTTGTCACGTCAGGTGTCATAGATGACTTCGTAGGTGTGGGATTACGCGAGTCAAGCATCTCCGAGCTTGGGATCGCAGGAACAAAGATCAACACAGATTTACCCAGGTTCGGCCCCCTCAATGTGAGGTAAAAGACCTACTTCCTGCCTACCCTAGATTGGTATTGATATGATAATCGAGGTGTTACAATGGAGGCGATCCGATCTGGTACTCGCCGTATGAGCTAGGGTTTAAAGGCTTGACCCTCTCTAAGTCCTGCGAGTCCTCTTTATAACACAGAGGCTCGTCAGGTTACAAAGTAAACTTTCGCCACAAGGAATATATTAACCAGGACCTACCCGGAGTCTAACTCGCCTCCGTGCCTTCTAGACTCTTCTCCTTGTGGCGGTACGATGTTGGGCTTGTTCCCACGTAGGCCTTGGCCCGTGCGAAATAAGGTAAGTCGCACTATCATGGGCCGCGGGTTAACCCAAAGAGTATTCCCCCGACACCCCCATCTTGGGCCTCGGAGCCCGCTGCCGTCGATCTTTCCTCCACCGACTCCGTTTTGACCTAAAAACGCCTATAAAAATTATCCCCCGACGTTCTCTGGAAGGAGCGCCGCAGAAACACAGAAACACCGAAACAGAGACCTGGAGCTGCAGATTGGAGGGGGAAAACTCCGGCGGGGCGCTGCCGGCGTGGTCTCCATCTTCTCCAATGACTTCTTGATGCATGTAAAATGCATACATGAACTTTGCACTTTAATTGCTTATATTCCAATCATATTTGCATCATATAAGGGTTATATCAATGTTTTATAATGATTTTGGGAATATTTCATAATTTTCCCATTTATTTGGAATTAACCCTGTTTTTCCAGAAAACGTCGTTTTTAGTGTTTCAGACTTTCCGGGAGCTTCGGGACTCCAAAAGGGCAAGGCCAAAGAGCACGGTTCAGAATTTTCGAGACGAACGCAATGGGCTTAAATTGAAGACCAGAAGCCCAACAGGCTGGAAATGAGGGTCCCACGCGGCCTAAAATACCTGGCCGCGTGGGCCCAGCTCTTTTCCCCCTCGGAGCTCCGTGGCCGTTGATCTTTCGTCCACCGACTCCGTCTTGACCTAAAAACGCCTATAAAAAAGGTCCCCTGGCGTTTCGCGAAAGGAGGCGGCGGAGAAACACAGAACCACGAAACAGAGAGACAGAAGGCTGCGGCCGGAGAAGATCGGAGGGGGAAACGCCGCCGAATCGCCTCCGGAGGGCTCCACCCCCCTCCGGCGTGTTCATCATAAACATCTACAGCAAGAACTTCTCCACCATCATCACCATGATTAAGGGGGAGTAGTCCACCCCCTGGACTTGGCTTTGTGGTGGTAACTTATGTATCTCTCCTCTCTTTGAGCTTCACTAATTAGTACCGTATGAGCTGCTGAACATGATTACGGTCATCTATGTAATACCTTTGTGGTGAATATTGTGGTATGAGATGATTTGTTATGCATTTACCGTTGTGTTGGGGCTTTTATGACTTGTCATACTTTGGAGATATTCTATGATGCATGTGATGGTTTGATTTATGCATAATGCCTTGTTTATCCTTGTCATGAGGTGATTGACACCACCAAGTGTGGATAGATGAGAGAGATGTGGTCTTGCACACGAAATATGAATCATTACACTAGTGTTTAGAATATTGTTCATTAAGAAGTATGATGTATGTGGGTAGAGAGTGGCCTAGTGACAGAAGGCATAGGCATTAAGTGACAGTAATTTCGACCAACATTCTTTATCTAGGGGTAAAAAGGAAGAAGTACGATGTGGGAGTGACAGCAACCACGCTAGCCTTACGAGGGTGACCTAGCAACACAAATGAGTATTTTCTTTCAACTATGTGTTTTAGGACATATAGCCGTCATAAAAAGCTACCATTAAAACATGACAATTGTGTGTACTTTATCTATAGCATGATGATCACCGTAGATGAGAGAGAGAGGATTAAGTGAACCCATGAACCTATGTCCATTGTTCCTATAAGAAACACACACTTGAGCTTGTCCTCTTGCTACATAGAGGATTGGGCTTTCTCTCTTTGAGAGCTTTCACTTGCTACTATCTTTGTCTTGTCCTCTTGCAAAGAAGAGGATTGGGACACTTTTTCATCCATCAAATCAACCACCTTGCTCCTTAAACTTGTTTAGTGCATAATCAACTAAAACTTGTGACACTTTAGTTGTAGGGAATAGATAACTTTTCCTTCTTGCTCCTGCGGATCGATACCTTACTTCCACATTGAGAGGTGCTACAGTGATCCCTTGCTCTTGGGGGTTATCAAGTACTTTTCTGGCGCCGTTGCCGGGGAGCGTAGCGCTTAAGTTTCTATTCTTGTGTGCACTAGACTAAGCTTGGGGAGGTCTCTTTAACTTATTTTATATCTTGCAATCATCTAAGCTTGGGGAGGTTCTTTGACTTGTTTGATGATACTATGTCTCCCATTTATGATGATGAATATGATATTTTCAGTCCACCCACTATTGAGGATATAGTTTATGTTGATTATGATATGCCTGCTATATATGATGTTTACAATGATGAATATGATATTTTCAGTCCATCTACTATTGAGGATAAAAATCATTTTGATTATTCTATGCCTCCTATTTATGATGATTACATTAATGGATGTGATATTTTTACTCCCACTATTACTAATGAAACTGTTTATGCTTATGTGGAAAGTAATGATACTTTTATGCATGTGGATCATGATAAGAATGCTCTATGTGATGGTTATATTGTGGGTTTTATCAATGATGCTACTGAAAGTTTTTATGAGAGAGGGAGACATAACTTCATATACCACAATAATATTAAGTCTCCTCTCTTTTTGTTGAAATTTTTGAAGTTGCACTTGCTTTGCCTTCCTATGCTAGTCACTTTGTGCTTTATTGATTTATTTTCTTACAAGATCCCAATGCATAGGAAGTGGGTTAGACTTAAATGTGTTTCATATTTTTCCCTTGATGCTCTCTTTTGCATTTCAATTCTCATTCATATGTGAGCATCATTAAAACTATCAAGCCTAGCTATATGGCTATAAAGAAAGCGCTTTGCGGGAGGCAACCCGGTTATTTTTGTGTGTGATTTTTCTTTGTGTCCTCTTGCTGTAACAAGAGACTTTGTGTCTAGTTTAGTTTCTGGAGTTTTAATAAAGTGCCAAGTTTTACCCTTTTTGGTTTGAAAAGTTGCTTATTGAGTTCGGAGATTTTATTCCTGCACGAATCAGTGCACGGTATGATTTTTAATTCTTATTCTGTAACTCCGAATGAGCTCATATTTGAACTGTAGTTGCAACTTTTCATCCTCTGTATGCATGAATTTTTTGGAATTTTTCGAGAAAGTTTGGTAGGGTAGAAAAATACGTTTTGCTGCTGCTGTTTTTCTGGACAGATTCTGTCCCATTTTGTTTGATGCATGCTTTGAGCTTTTAAGTTGAATCTTTTTGATCCAATTGAGTTTATGAGTAGGCATACAACATTATACACTTTCTGGACATCTCATATGAATTTTTGTTCAAGGATTATATGCAGCAAGAAACTATTTGTTTATCACTATTAATGCACCCCACAGAAAAGAAATGGGAGAAACGGTGTTTTGAAGTTTTTTCACAGGGATTGGAGGAGATGCACCAAGAGCTATCCAAGGATGGTGAAGACCATAAGCTTGGGGATGTGAAGACAACCCCGCTGGACCTACACACTCTCGGTTTGCACACGTCCAACTTCTGTTTTTCGATCGAAACACTTTATCGCATAAACTTGGAGCGTCGTTTTTGTTTTTGTTTGAGTCTTGAGAGACCACCACACTATCATTTATATATGAGAGAGCTACTGGAAATATGGGTTGAAATATGTTGGATGCTTTTATAAGATTGGGAAAAGGGATGTTTGACTTGATTTTTAATGATACATATAGTTGCATGATTCATGAGCTTGTTTATGAGTAATAGTTTGCAAATTCTTTTTGTAGAGCTATCACTTATTCATGTTTTGGTGCTGATTGTTATTTTACTTGGTTTAACATGGATTAGTTAGTTCTATGGACACTCATGCATGCATCTAGATGGTCAACTTTCTCCCTTTTGCTAGCCCAAAAACTCCAACAAGCAAAAACTTGTTTCCAACACCTTCAACCAAAGTTATTCCAGTGAGTCCACCATATCTACCTATTGGCTTTATGCTATTCCGAGTATGTTTAACATGTTGTTTGTGTTATCTTACCTCTGAATGAAAATGTTTATGTTATTGATTGCAATGGAAAAAATTGGTTATATAGCTCTCACGAACTTGATGCACAATGTACTTTTATTGCATAATAAAACATGACCCATTGTGATTAAGATTATGATGTTAGTGGCTTGATAAATGTTTTGGGTTGGTAGTTAGCCCATATGTGCTGTCACATGGCAAGCTTTCAACACGCTCTTCATTTCATTTAGTTGATATCATGTGCTTTTGTCTATGGATGCTTATCATGTTGAAATAAATGTGGAAATAAAGTGAGTTTAAATGAGTTTGCGTAAATGGTTAGAGAGACGCCTGGGCCGCTAATCTAAGCCATGCATCATTCATGGTGGAAATTTACTTACATACTATGGTGAACCTTCTGTGATACACCTTGCAATAAAAAACTATTCCAAATGGTAAATAAAAAGGGTGTTGAGATTGTTCATTTTGTTTGTTTGTCTTGTCATTTTGATATGGGCTTGTTCCATATCTTGGGACAAGAGGTACCCCAGTTGACGCTCTTGATGATACTATTATGCTTACAATGATATTTAATTGAACTTGCTTTGTTTCCCAAGTTGAGTAACACATGGTGTAAGTACTTGTATTCAAGGGGCATGAGACATTCAACCCATTCTTTATCAAGCACACTACTCATATTTGCTTTCACTTTAACCTTAATCATTCAAGATGCTATGATAGGGGCAATGAGAGCTTGACACCAAGTATTACCACATTGCAATCATTAACTTAAGTAGAGAGTTTGGAGGTTAGATGAAAATTATGCATGCTTTACCTCTACTCACTTATTCATCTTTCCAAAGTGTCCACCAAACATATTCAGATTTTCATCATCACTCTATGGACCACATGTATGCAAAAGTAAGAATGTCCATATTACTTGCTTGTATGTTATACTTTGTGAATTATCAATGAACATCCTTGTCTTGAATACTTGATATCACTTCATAAACTATTTTGCATATTGCTACTCCTTTGAAGAATGAATCATTTGACTTTATGTAGCAATTGTAATCATCTTTGATATTCATTGTTAAGTATTAAATTGCAAAGTCCATGTTAGTTTTATCATCTTCATACTCGAGGACGAGCATGGATTAAGCTTGGGGATGTTGATGCATGTAAAATGCATACATGAACTTTGCACTTTAATTGCTTATATTCCAATCATATTTGCATCATATAAGGGTTATATCAATGTTTTATAATGATTTTGGGAATATTTCATAGTTTTCCCATTTATTTGGAATTAACCCTGTTTTTCCAGAAAACGTCTTTTTTAGTGTTTCAGACTTTCCGGGAGCTTCGGGACTCCAAAAAGGGCAAGGCCAAATAGCACGGTTCAGAATTTTCGAGACGAACGCAATGGGCTTAAATTGAAGACCAGAAGCCCAACAGGCTGGAAATGGGAGGGTCCCACGCGGCCTAAAATACCTGGCCGCGTGGGCCCAGCTCTTTTCCCCCTCGGAGCTCCGTGGCCGTCGATCTTTCGTCCACCGACTCCGTCTTGACCTAAAAACGCCTATAAAAAAGGTCCCCTGGCGTTTCGCGAAAGGAGGCGGCGGAGAAACACAGAACCACGAAACAGAGACAGAAGGCTGCCGCCGGAGAAGATCGGAGGGGGGAAACGCCGCCGGAATCGCCTCCGGAGGGCTCCACCCCCCTCCGGCGTGTTCATCATCAACATCTACAGCAAGAACTTCTCCACCATCATCACCATGATGAAGGGGGAGTAGTCCACCCCTGGACTTGGCTTTGTGGTGGTAACTTATGTATCTCTCCTCTCTTTGAGCTTCACTAATTAGTACCGTATGAGCTGCTGAACATGATTACGGTCATCTATGTAATACCTTTGTGGTGAATATTGTGGTATGAGATGATTTGTTATGCATTTACCGTTGTGTTGGGGCTTTTATGACTTGTCATACTTTGGAGATATTCTATGATGCATGTGATGGTTTGATTTATGCATAATGCCTTGTTTATCCTTGTCATGAGGTGATTGACACCACCAAGTGTGGATAGATGAGAGAGATGTGGTCTTGCACACGAAATATGAATCATTACACTAGTGTTTAGAATATTGTTCATTAAGAAGTATGATGTATGTGGGTAGAGAGTGGCCTAGTGACAGAAGGCATAGGCATTAAGTGACAGTAATGTCGACCAACATTCTTTATCTGGGGGTAAAAAGGAAGAATTATGATGTGGGAGTGACAGCAACCACGCTAGCCTTACGAGGGTGACCTAGCAACACAAATGAGTATTTTCTTTCAACTATGTGTTTTAGGACATATAGCCGTTATAAAAGCTACCATTAAAACATGACAATTGTGTGTACTTTATCTATAACATGATGATCACCGTAGATGTGAGATAGAGGATTAAGTGAACCCATGAACCTATGTCCATTGTTCCTATAAGAAACACACACTTGAGCTTGTCCTCTTGCTACATAGAGGATTGGGCTTTCTCTCTTTCAGAGCTTTCACTTGCTACTACCTTTGTCTTGTCCTCTTGCAAAGAAGAGGATTGGGACACTTTTTCATCCATCAAATCAACCACCTTGCTCCTTAAACTTGTTTACTGCATAATCAACTAAAACTTGTGACACTTTAGTTGTAGGGAATAGATAACTTTTCCTTCTTGCTCCTGCGGATCGATACCTTACTTCCACATTGAGAGGTGCTACAGTGATCCCTTGCTCTTGGGGGTTATCACTTCTCCACCGTCTCCATGATGAAGAGGGAGTAGTCCACCTCTGGACTATGGGTTTGTGGAAGTAACTTATGTATCTCTCTCTCTCGAGCTTCACTAATTAGTACCGTATGAGCTGCTGAACATGATTACGGTCATCTATGTAATACCTTTGTGGTGGATCTTTTTATGAGTTAATATATGTTTGAGATTGCAATGGTTCGTTTCAGTTATGAAAGTAGATGCATATTATGTACCCTGTTCTTATTTACTTGTTATGATCAAGCATGTTTATGAGAGCGTGTGAGGGGGAACGTGTGCATTAGTTGGAGTAACGGGGGTGGCTAGTGCGGTGAACGTGAGAGAAAGTTCCGCGATCCACTTGGGTGTTTTACCTTACTTTGTTACCTCACTAGGGATAAAAAGAAATACCATGCTACCGGAGATGTGGGTGTGACCATTGCCACTACTCCATGACTAGATCTAGCATGTTCTTATTTTAACTTCATGTCATGATACTTATTGCTATACTCTGAGTTATCTTAATTATCGAGGTGTTATGATTTAGTTCGCATCTTGGTGGAGTATAAGAGAGACTAATAACCAAAAGGTCTCTATGTTAGGACGTGATGCCCATATAATTATAACTTGTCATTAAACTGTTGTGTTGCAATCTCATATGTCAACTCTAGTGTTCCATTGTCCACCACGTCATTAAAGAGAGAGTGCATTTGTGAAACCATGAACCCGGTCCATTTTTAATCATAAGAAACACCTTTCCAACCACTTTTACCACTTTACCATTTTCTGCCATTTAAAAATCCGAAAATACAAAAACACTTTTACATCTTGCATTCATCATAAAAAACCCAAAAATATCATTTATCATTGCTACCACCATCCTTGCATATTTATTTACCACCATTGCATATTTATTTCTTGTTTGCATTGCATATTATCTTGATATCATTCTAACACCTTGTGCTTGACAACCACTAGGTGAGGTTGAGGACCAAAACATTTACTTTGTTTTGTAGGTAACCAAAAGAAGGATAGGAAGATAAATCTACACTACTGATTCCCCGAGAGTTCGATATTAAACCCTCGAGTCACCCTCGTGGGGAAAACACGTCTTCCACTTACTACACACTCTGCACTTGGAGTCTCAACCTAACCCATTTACTTTTCACGCAGGTAACCACGCGAAGGGCTAGCAACTGTTTTCTGGCGCCATTGTGGGGTAACTACGTGAAGGGCCATCAAGACTGTTTTCTGGCGCCGTTGCCGGGGAATCATTGCTGAAAGGTTTATCCAAGGATATCTCACCAAGTCAACTTCATCACCAACTTGTGCTAACACCTAAGCTTGGGGAGGTTGCACCTACGTGAGCATCATCTTATCCATCTTTACCTTCAAAGCAATTTATTTTGTTTTGTCATTGTCTTGCATATTTATTTTCAGTTTTGCATAAAAAATTAAAAAAACATAAAAACTTGCTAAAATGGGAGAAAGAACTAAGTTGTGTGATTACACAAACACTCCAAATGATCAATTTATTGCTAGGCCCATTGCCACACCTAAGATAAATGCTGAGAGTTATGAAGTAAGTCCTAGTTTGTTGAACTTGATAACTAGGGAACAATTTGGCGGTAGTGCTATGGAGGATGCCTCTATGCATCTTCATGATTTTGTTGAAATATGTGACATGCAGAAATTTAAAAATGTGGAAAGTGATATTCTAAAACTGAAGTTATTTCCTTTCTCACTTAGAGGAAAAGCTAAAGAGTGGCTGCATTCATTACCTATTGATAGCATTAAAACTTGGGATGATTTAAAAGAAGCTTTCATTAAGAAATACTATCCTCCTGTTAAAATTTTGCAAAATAGAAACAACATTCTTTCTTTTAGGCAAAATGAAAATGAACATGTTGCTATGGCTTGGGATAGGATTAAACTTATGCTTAGAACTTGTCCATCACATGGGGTCAACGAATGGACCATATTACACTCTTTTTACAATGGTCTAAATTACATGTCTAGAAATATTCTTGATTCTGCTGCTGGAGGTGCTTTTATGGGAAAAACTATAGTAGAAGCTAAGAACATATTGGAAAGCATTTTGCAAAACTATAGTCAATGGCATACTGATAGAGCACCTAATCCTTCTAAGAAAGTGAACTCCATAGAAGAAACAAATGATTTGTCATCTAAAATGGATACTATTCTTGCTTTCATTAATAAACAAAATATTGAAAATGTGCCTTTGCAAGAACTAGTTGGTAATAATCCTGAAAATATTGATGTCAACTTCATTAGGAACTATGGTAATAATGGGTATGGTAACAACAATTATAACTCTTATAATAAACCCCCATATGTGCCAAACAAATATACTAGTGGTAATGTTTCTAGTGATTTGGAAAACACCATTAGATCATTTATATCTACTCAAAAGGAGCTTAATAAGGAATTTATATCTAAGTTTGAAAAACAAGACTCTTTGTTTGAAAGGGTAGATCAGCTCACTAAGGAAGTTTCCTCATTAAAGAACACCATTATAGCTCAAAAACATGAGGAAACAATTAAATATTGTCAAGAGGTTATAAATAAATCTTGGGAACATATTCATGAGCAAGAGAGAATTGCTAAGGAAACTATTATGGTTGTGAAAGAGAAGAAAGTTGAGAAGTTAAAATGCTTAGTGAAGTAAAGGAACCATTGCTTGACTTAGAGAATTGTAGCTTGCATGAATTAATATCTATCTTACAAAAATTTGCAAGTGATCCTTCTATTAATGTTAACCAAGCTGGTTTTGGTTCTTATATTGCTAATCATGTGTTAAAAGAAAAGATTGCTAGGTACAACCAAGAGGCTATGATACCACCTAAGCTTGGGGATGTATGGATTCCCAAAGTCCTAGTAACCATTGGAAAAGAGACACACCATGCTATACTTGATCTAGGATCTAGTGTCTCTGTTTTATCTAAAGAACTATATGAAGTACTTGAATTGAAAAATCTTGAAAAATGCTCTAAACTTGCTTTAGGAAAAGTAAGTGATGTTTGGTAGAGTTACATATGACATTTGTGCCTGTTGATTTTCTAATCATGGATATGGGGAATAAAACCTCTAGTCCAATTATTCTTGGAAGACCTTTTCTTCGTACTACAGGTGCTATCATTGATTCAAAAGAAGGGAATGTGAAGTTTCAGTTTCCACACAAGAAATGTATGGAACACTTCCCAAGGAAGAGGGCACATCATTCAAGCTCCCTCATGAGCTTCGTCCACAATAAACATCAAGTAAGAAGCCTAGCTATATGGCTATAAAGAAAGCGCTTTACGGGAGGCAACCCGGTTGTTTTTATTTGTGATTTTCTTTGTGTCCTCTTGCTGTAACAAGAGACTTAGTGTTTAGTTTAGTTTCTGGAATTTTTAATAAAGTGCCAAGTTTTACTCATTTTGGTATGAAGAAGTTGCTTATAGCGTTCGGAGATATTATTCCTGCACGAATCTGTGCACGGTATGATTTTTAATTCTTATTCTGTAACTCCGAATGAGCTCATATTTAAACTGTAATGGCAACTTTTCATCCTCTGTATGCATGAATTTTTCGGAATTTTCCGACAAAGTTAAGTAGGGTAGAAAAATACGTTTAGCTGCTGCTGTTTTTCTGGACAGATTCTGTCCCATTTTGTTTGATGCATGCTTAGAACTTTTAACATGAATCTTTTTGATCCAATTGAGTTTATGAGTAGGCATACAACATTATACATTTCTGGACATTCATATGAATTTTTGTCTAAGGATTATATGCAGCAAGAAATCTATTTGTTTATCACTACTAATGTGCCCCACAGAAAAAGAAATGGGAGAAACGGTGTTTTGAAGTTTTTTCACAGGGATTAGAGGAGATGCACCAAGAGCTATCCAAGGATGGTGAAGACCATAAGCTTGGGGATGTGAAGACAACCCCACTGGACCTACACACTCTCGGTTTGCACACGTCTAACTTCTGTTTTTCGATCGAAACACTTTATCGCATAAACTTGGAGCGTCTTTTTGTTTGTTTAGGTTAGATTTTTATTTTGTGAGACCACCACACTATCATTTATATATGAGAGAGCTACTGGAAATTTGGGTTGAATTATGTTGGATGCTATTATAAGATTGGGAAAAGGGATGTTAAGTTGATTTTAAAAGATACATATAATTGCATGATTCATGAGCTTGTTAATGAGTAATAATTTGCAAATATTTTATCAAGAGCTATCTTTATTCATGTTTTGATGCTAAATGTTATTCTACCTTGTTTAACATGGATTAGTTAGTTCTATGGACACTCATGCATGCATTTAGATGGTCAACTTTCTCCCTCTTGCTAGCCCAAAAATTCCAACAAGCAAAAACTTGTTTCCAACACCTTCAACCAAAGTTTTTCCAGTGAGTCCACCATATCTACCTATTAGCTTTATGCTATTCCGAGTATGTTTATCATGATATTTGTGTTATCTATACCTCTGAATGAAAATGCTTATGTTGTTAATTGTTATGGGAAAAGTTGGTTATATAGCTCTCGCGAACTTGATGCACACTTTACTTTCATTGCATAAATAAATATGACCCATTGTGATTAAAATTATGAAGTTGTGGACTTGACAAATGTCTTTGGTTGAGAGTTAGCTCATATGTGCTGTCACATGGCAAGCTTTCAACATTGCACATCATCTCATTTAGTTGATATCATGTACTTTTGTTTATGGATGCTTACCATGGGTGAAATAAATGGGAAATGAAGTGAGTTTAAATGAGTTTGTATAAATGGTTAGAGAGACGCCTGGGCCGCTAATCTAAGCCATGCATCATTCATGGTGGAAATTTACTTACATGCTATGGTGAACCTTCTGTGATACACCTTACAATAAAAAGCTATCCAATGGTAAATAAAAAGGGTGTTGAGATTGTTCATTATGTTTGTTTGTCTTGTCATTTTGATATGGGCTTGTTCCATATCCTGGGACAAGAGGTACCCCAGTTGACGCTCTTAATGATACTATTATTACTTACAATGATATTTAACTTGAACTTGCTTTGTTTTCCAAGTTGAGTAACACATGGAGTAGGTACTTGTATTCAAGGGGCATGAGACTTTCAACCTGTACTTTGTCAAGCACACTACTCTATTGCTTTCACTTTAAACTTAATCATTCAAGATGCTATGATAGGGGAATGAGAGCTTGACACCAAGGATTACCATATTACAATCATTGACTTAAGTAGAGAAGTTCAGAAGTTAGATGAAATTTATTCATGCTTTACCTCTACTCATATATATATCTTTCCAAAGTGTCCACCTTTTATATTCAGATTTTCACCAATACTCTATGACCATTGTAGGATGTTCTTACTTATTATTATGCATACATGTGGTCCATAGTACTTTTTCTATGTTACACTTTGTGAATTATCATTGAACATCCTTGCATTGAATACTTGATATCACTTCATAAACTATCTTGCATATTGCTACTCCTTTTAAGAATGAATCATTTTACTCTATGTAGCAATAGTAATCATCTTTGATATCCATTGATAGTATTAAATTGCAAAGTCCATGTTAGTTTTATCACCTTCATACTCGAGGACGAGTATAGGTTAAGCTTGGGGATGTTGATGCATGTAAAATGCATACATGAACTTTGCATTATTTTACTTATATTCCAGTCATATTTGCATCATATAAGGGTTATATCACTGTTTTATAATGATTTTGGGAATATTTGATATGTTTCCTATTTTTATGGAATTAACCCTGCGCAGGCAGAAAACCCTATTTCTTTCCTTTAATGTTTCAGGGACCCAAACGACGTCCAAATGACCTGCAAATTTACGAGCGTCAATATTTGGAAGGAAGAAGACTTGGGGCGAAGGAAGCGAACAAACGAGCCCGAGGGCCAAAAGAGGTGGGCCCACGCGGCCCTGTACCTGGCCGCGTGGGACCCCCATCTTGGGCCTCGGAGCTCCGCTGCCGTCGATCTTTCCTCCACCGACTCCGTTTTGACCTAAAAACGCCTATAAAAATTATCCCCCGACGTTCTCTGGAAGGAGCGCCGCAGAAACACCGAAACAGAGACCTGGAGCAGCAGATTGGAGGGGGAAAACTCCGGCGGGGCGCTGCCGGCGTGGTCTCCATCTTCTCCAACGACTTCTCCACCGTCTCCATGATGAAGAGGGAGTAGTCCACCTCTGGACTATGGGTTTGTGGAAGTAACTTATGTATCTCTCTCTCTCGAGCTTCACTAATTAGTACCGTATGAGCTGCTGAACATGATTACGGTCATCTATGTAATACCTTTGTGGTGGATCTTTTTATGAGTTAATATATGTTTGAGATTGCAATGGTTTTGTTTCAGTTATGAAAGTAGATGCATATTATGTACCCCGTTCTTATTTACTTGTTATGATCAAGCATGTTTATGAGAGCGTGTGAGGGGGAACGTGTGCATTAGTTGGAGTAACGGGGGGTGGCTAGTGCAGTGAACGTGAGAGAAAGTTCTGCGATCCACTTGGGTGTTTTACCTTACTTTGTTGCCTCACTAGGGATAAAAAGAAATACCATGCTACCGGAGATGTGGGTGTGACCATTGCCACTACTCCATGACTAGATCTAGCATGTTCTTATTTTAACTTCATGTCATGATACTTATTGCTATACTCTGAGTTATCTTAATTACTGAGGTGTTATGATTTAGTTCGCATCTTGGTGGAGTATAAGAGAGACTAATAACCAAAAGGTCTCTATGTTAGGACGTGATGCCCATATAATTATAACTTGTCATTAAACTGTTGTGTTGCAATCTCATATGTCAACTCTAGTGTTCCATTGTCTACCACTTTATTAAAGAGAGAGTGCATTTGTGAAACCATGAACCCCGGTCCATTTTTAATCATAAGAAACACCTTTCCAACCACTTTTACCACTTTTCCATTTTCTGCCATTTAAAAATCCGAAAATACAAAAACACTTTTACATCTTGCATTCATCATAAAAACCCAAAAATATCATTTATCATTGCTACCACCATCCTTGCATATTTATTTACCACCATTGCATATTTATTTCTTGTTTGCATTGCATATTATCTTGATATCATTCTACACCTTGTGCTTGACAACCACTAGGTGAGGTTGAGGACCAAAACATTTACTTTGTTTTGTAGGTAACCAAAAGAAGGATAGGAAGATAAATCTTCACTACTGATTCCCCGAGAGTTCGATATTAAACCCTCGAGTCACCCTCGTGGGGAAAACACGTCTTCCACTTACTACACACTCTGCACTTGGAGTCTCAACCTAACCCATTTACTTTTCACGCATGTACCACGCGAAGGGGCTAGCAACTGTTTTCTGGCGCCATTGTGGGGTAACTACGTGAAGGGCCATCAGAGCGCGTGAGGGGAACGTGTGCATTAGTTGGAGTAACGGGGGTGGCTAGTGCAGTGAACGTGAGAGAAAGTTCTGCGATCCACTTGGGTGTTTTACCTTACTTTGTTACCGCACTAGGGATAAAAAGAAATACCACGCTACCGGAGATATGGGTGTGACCATTGCCACTACTCCATGACTAGATCTAGCATGTTCTTATTTTAACTTCATGTCATGATACTTATTGCTATACTCTAAGTTATCTTAATTACTGAAGTGTTATGATTTAGTTCGCATCTTGGTGGAGTATAAGAGAGACTAATAACCAAAAGGTCTCTATGTTAGGACGTGATGCCCATATAATTATAACTTGTCATTAAACTGTTGTGTTGCAATCTCATATGTCAACTCTAGTGTTACATTGTCTACCACATTATTAAAGAGAGAGTGCATTTCTGAAACCATGAACCCCGGTCCATTTTTAATCATAAGAAACACCTTTCCAACAACTTTTACCACTTTTCCATTTTCTGTCATTATTAAATCCGAAAATACAAAAACACTTTTACATCTTGCATTCATCATATAAAACCCAAAAATATCATTTATCATTGCTAGCATATTTATTTACCACCATAGCATATTTATTTCTTGTTTGCATTGCATATTATCTTGATATCATTCTCACACCTTGTGCTTGACAACCACTAGGTGAGGTTGAGGACCAAAACATTTACTTTGTTTTGTAGGTAACCAAAAGAAGGATAGGAAAGATAAATCTTCACTACTGATTCCCCGAGAGTTCGATATTAAACCCTCGAGTCACCCTCGTGGGGAAAACACGTCTTCCACTTACTACACACTCTGCACTTGGAGTCTCAACCTAACCCATTTACTTTTCACGCAGGTAACCACGCGAAGGGCTAGCAAGTGTTTTCTGGCGCCGTTGTGGGGTAACTACGTGAAGGGCCATCAAGACTGTTTTCTGGCGCCGTTGCCGGGGAATCATTGCTGAAAGGTTTATCCAAGGATATCTCACCAAGTCAACTTCATCACCAACTTGTGCTAACACCTAAGCTTGGGGAGGTTGCACCTACGTGAGCATCATCTTATCCATCTTTACCTTCAAATCAATTTATCTTGTTTTGTCATTGTCTTGCATTTGTTATTTCGGTTTGCATATTTATTTTCAGTTTTGCATTAAAAATTAAAAAACACATAAAAACTTGCTAAAATGGGAGAAAGAACTAAGTTGTGTGATTACACAAACACTCCAAATGATCAATTTATTGCTAGGCCCATTGCCACACCTAAGATAAATGCTGAGAGTTATGAAGTAAGTCCTAGTTTGTTGAACTTGATAATTAGGGAACAATTTGGCGGTAGTGCTATGAAGGATGCCTCTATGCATCTTACATTTAGAAAACTATGTATCATATGTAAATTAAACTTATACATATCGTGGAATCTTCATTCGTATTTTGTTGTCGCATTTTCTCTATCTCTACTATCTTAAAAAAGAATTTGGTTCCACATTCTGCCTCCTTTTCGTCCAACTCTCAATTAAAAAACAATCCGCAAAAAAGCTAGAGAATAAAACATAGCCATTAATGCTGCATGCAACAAACTGATCCTAATTTCATGCTTCCGTCTTAACTGCTCTCTCAGCTCACATACCGGAGCTGGCTCCTAATTTCTCTCCATTTGTCTTAACTGCCAATCTTATCCAACGAGTAACATCTGCATGTACTCCAGTCTGAGTAATGCTACATCTATGGGCAAGTTTTACAAAAAGAAATCTTACGGACAACGACTGGTACAGCAGATTTTCTCTCCATCTGTCTTAACTGCCAATCTTATCCAACGAGTAACATCTGCATGTACTCCTGACTGAGTAATGCTACATCTATGGGCAAGTTTTACAAAAAGAAATCTTACGGACAGCGACTGGTACAACAGATTGAAAAAAAAAAAACGAGATCACGCTCCACATTTCACGGAAGGAAAAATATTATCACCAATCACATGGCTCCATAAGTGTAGGATTGGTTCCGTAAGTGTAGGATTATTGCTCCTGATTTGTATGAAGCTGGGCATAAGCTTTTAATCTATGAAATCATTTTCCTCGCAATTGAGAATATTTCTAGCAAACTACTATCTCCGTTTTAAATACAAGATGTTTTAGTCTGTCTACATTCATCTATATATAGACGCATCTAGACATGTCTAAGTGTATGTTCACTCACTTTAGTATGCATCTATACAACATGTGCGACACCTAAAATATCTTCTTATATTTAAGGACGGAGGGACTACTCCTTAGGCCATATGCCTTTTTTTTGTGATTGAAACATCTCCGGGCGATAGAAGCATCATGTCGACGTGCGCACGAAATCCATGAGATTCCATTCGTTTTTAACCTCCAGACCGTGTCGACGATGCGCCACCGCTGCCGCTCCTCTCTGACAATTGTTGGTTGCGGACGGGACCTCCGAACGGGTCTAGAAGACCACATTCGCCCTGGAGACGAAGAAAACGGAATAACCATCGATGAAGCTCCTTGATGATACGGTGATCCCCACAGTCAAAAGAAATCCTCGAGACCATACCACCCCCATAGGCTTCTCAACGTCGCCGCAGAGATGGGGCTGAAGCTGGGGAGATTATTTAAACGACGTGCCGCCACCATCATCTGAGCACCGCCCCAACAAAGTTTGACCCTAACAGCATAAAACGGAGCCCTACCGCCGACGAGGACCGAGATCCACCGCGCCTCCATGGACCGAAGGCCACAGAGCAGGGTAGATCAGCGGCGGCGCCGACTTGAGTGAGAATCAAGCTAATTGTCGATAGACTAGGGTTTAGACGCGCACATTCATAAATCTCGTGCATTTATCATGTATTTTCATTGTATAAGAAATTATGCTTATTGCCCATTACAACATAGGGAAACCTGTCCAAGACATAAAATTTATTATCCCGCTGCAACGCACGGGCACATTGCTATCTTTATCTCTACTTTTTGGTTCCACATTCTGCCCACCGTAATTTGTTGTTTGGCTTCGTCACTCGACCATTTTTGCTCGTCCAACTTTGCTTCCCCGTTAAACCCGTCGGGGACTCGCGCAATCCCAACTCCTCTTTCACACATCATGCATCGATGTCGCCGCTCGGTTGCCATAACCTATCCAGCGCCGCCATCCTCTTCCCTCCCACTCTCCCCGGCTACCTCGCAGCCAGCGCGACCCCCGCGCCACCATGCCTTCTTTGCGCAAGTCCCCCTTGGTCACCAACAGCGGCAGCCGCATCAGTTCCCCAAGGGCCGTCATGTGCTGCCCATTGCCATTCAATAGGGACCGCTAGCTGTCCTCCACCCCGTGTCCGGCGCAGAGCGGTGTCGATCATGACTTGTGTCCCCTTCTGACTTCCCGTTTTAGGGATTTGCTAAATGTGCGTGAAAACTGTTTCCATCGTGTTCTCTCTATCAGTCAGAGAATCGTCAAAAATAACAACAAGCCCATGAGTCATGAAAAGTGACGTGGAACACGATGTAGCCAAATATCATGAGCATGTAATGAGATAGTATTATGGAGAGTGATATTTTGTAGCCGGCTACATGTAGTCCTTTATTTTGGCTTTTCAAAACATAACTTTTAAAATTTCGCAAAAACCCAAAAAATGTAGATGTAGCCACGAATAAATCTTACAATTGTGCAAAATCCCAATCCTAAATACATTTTATTATACACTACATAGAAAAGATAACATTATAGATCCGTGTGTCAATAGTAACCACCAAATCTTCTTAGACTTTTTCTTTTTTACGTAGCCACAAATAAGACTAATTTCGGACTGAAACTTTGCACAACTATAGGATAAAGTATTGCCTATCTCCAATTTTTTATTGTTATTCTAAAACTTCAAAATACCGTTTTAAAAAAGTCAAAATAAACGGCTACATGTAGACCGCTACAAATGCCTTTTTCGTAGTATTATGGCTTTACTCAAAACTTGACAATGATGCTTGTGCACAAGAATTATAAAAATTACATGTTTGAACCAAAAGAATATTTATACACCCGTTGCAAAGCACGGCCACTTAGCTAGTTTATATAAATATACTGTTTATGTGAAATCCCACTAATAATAATTATGATACTTTATGCATGCAATATCAATCATGTATATGTCTAAACTTGACGACATTTAGTTGGCCAAATGCACAACTACTAATAGAAAGGGCATTTAGTTGACGACTTAACCGTTTGCGGTTGGACAGTTTGGTTGAGACCTCCGGATTTAAATGATGTAAATAGTGAGTGTCTGCTACACCGGTTTGTGCTCCCGGTTTGTCGTTGGACGGTTTAGTTGAGGCCTACGGATTTAAATGTTGTTCATAGATGTGTGAGGTTAGTGCACATGGTTGCGATCAGATCCACCCCCTTCAACTATGTAACACGCAAATTTTCAAGTGTGGACGGACAAGTATATACATGTGCATTCCCACGTACATCACGTTCACATGTGCGGCAAAAAGGAATTTCAAAAAAAAAAAAGATGGACCCTGGCAGCAAACGGCAGTCAACGGTATGTAGTCACGTACATCATGTTACATATGCGGCGAAAAAGAAATTTGATGCACCAGCAACGCACGGCCAGTCAAAAAAAAATTGATGGACCGTGGCAAGTAGTCAAGAGTAGTAAGTGTTAGGGATGTGAGCGAGCTTCATCTTGTTTTCCTCCGATTCGCACCACTCCTTCAAATCAGGGCATCCGTAAATCTTTAGACTTCGGAGCTGGGTGAGTTGTTGTATGCCCTCCGGCAGAGACCTGATGCCTGTACAATAACTGATATGAAGGTCCTCGAGACCGGTTAAGTCCATGAGCCAATGCGGCAATGATGAGATGTTGCAGCTGTCTATCACTAGAAACACAACAGAGGATAGATGTGGGATGATGTCAGGGGAGACGGTCAGGTCAGGACAAGCCGTGATCTGTAAATAATGGAAGCCAGAGAGGTGGCGAAACAGTCTCCACTGCTGCATGGGCAGCTCACTGTCAACTACCAGATGTAGAGTAGGCGTAGTTAATACTGAAGAAGAAGTGGAGGAGGAAGCACCGGTGCTTGGGACTGTACACTCTCACCATGATGACAACACATTATTACTCCTTCTTATCGCCAAGTTGTGAACTGCACTAGAAAGAAATGGCCCCATCCTCAACTTGGGGCAATTATGTATGCTCAAATTCGACATGTCACTGTAGTCTGACACGCTCAACTCTTCTAGATGTTCCATATCGCTGAGTTTCACCGAAGTCTGTTGGCTGACCCATGTTGGCAAGCTGACGCCATTATAACCCATTATCTCCAAGCGGTGTAAACTTTTCGGTGGCACTAGTTTCTCCAACAACACTTTATCATCCACAAACCTCTCATAACCTTTAGTCCACGACAATTTTAAATAATTGAGATTGTTTTTTTCCATCAACTTTATGCTCTGAGCCTCTTCTGCGGACTTCACATTTTCAAGCCAGACTATTTGCAGCTCCTGAGGATTCATGTCCTGTAAGCAGACAAGATTGCTGCTTGATTCACCATCTCTAACGCGCACCTTAAAACATGGTAATGTTACGAAATTGGAACTAGGATGAGATACAAGTTCTTCAACAAGACCATTGCAGCCCTCTAAATATAGGGTCTTCAAACTACAAATACTACCTATACTTTCTGGAATCTTCTTAATCTCAATGCAGTACGAGAGGTCCAGTGTGTGCAGCTTTCTCAGGTTACAACGACTTTCAGGTAGAGAAGTAATACCATAATTCCGAGACAAGACCAAATGCTCGCCGACATAGTGCAACCGGCGTGGACGCGTGTCCGCAGAGCGGAGGAGAAGGTCAAGGAAGCGACGGCGGTGTTGGAGGCTGGAGCTCCCGGTGCCGTTGACCGCTTGACAGCGCCCGTCGACGAGCAGGAGCTCGCGCGCGCTCCTCGTCATCGCCGAGCAGGAAGAGCGAGACAACCGCCCGTAGATCGACGCCGCCCCCGCCGCATCACCATCGCCGGCTGTAGATTTAGGGTTCCTTGTTTAATTTCAGTCGTAGTCTAGATTAATTTCGCATGTAGTGTAGTTTAATTTCAGTTGTAGTGCAATTTCTAGTGTAGTTTATATGTAAAATTAACGCGCAAAGACATCTATCACTTATTAGTTTCAATATCCAGTACCATTTTCCTGCATCTGTTCTGCCAACACGAACTCGTACCGGATAGTGATTATTCGGTGAACAGGATAATGATTATCCGGTACCTAGTTTTACGTAACTACTAGAGATGCTCTGAGTAGCAGCCGGGTGCCATAGCGACGTGAGGAGCGGATATTGATTCCCGACCATGCGATGATGATCAAACGGTGGCTAATACGACCGATCCGCGCGCGGATCAGCCGACCGACGGCTAGCGCGCGCCGTTTCAGAAATTAAAACTGCTGACAAAGAATAGACCATATCACTTAATCAGGACTCAGAGCATAATAACAAGGTGAAGTCCTCGTTGAAGATGCAGCAGCCACACTGATTCAGGAAACAGGCCGGTGCCGTTGTTATTTAACCTGGGGGATGTGCACTGCACAGACCAAAAGGTGTCAATCGCAAATTTTCAGGTGTGAAAGGATAAGAATCTGAACGTGAACTCTCAGTCAACTGGATGTGTTTACATATGCGGCAAAAAAAAATTATGCACCGTAGCAACACACGGACAGTCAAAAAAAAAATTGATGGACCATGGCAACAAACGGGCAGTCAACGGTATTCAATCCTAGGGATATGAGCTAGCTTCACCTTGTTTTCCTCCGATTCGCACCACTTCTTCAAATCAGGGCATCTGTATATACAAAGTGTTTGGAGCTTGGTGAGTTGTTGTATGCCCTCCGGCAGAGACCTGACGCCTGTACAATCTCCAATCTTAAGGCACTTGAGACCGGTTAAGTCCATGACCCAATGCGGCAATGATGAGATGTTGCATCTCTCTATCACCAGACACGTAACAGAGGATAGATGTGGGATCATGTCAGGGGAGACGGTCAGGTCAGGACAAGCCACGATCGTTAAATGATGGAAGCCAGAGAGGTGGCGAAGCAGTCTCCACTGCTGCATGGGCAGCTCACTGTATTTAACTGTCAGCCTATCTATAGTTAATACTGAAGAAGACGAGCTGGAAGAACCGTGCTTGGCATTGTACACTCTCCCCATGATGACAGCACGTTATCACTACCTCTTATCTCCAACAAGCCAGCTACTCTAGGAAGGAGTGCCCCATCCTCAACTTGGGGCAATCATGTAGTTCCATATCGGTGAGTGTCACCGAATACGTTGGCTGACCCATGTTGGCAAGCTAACGCCATTATAACCGATTATCTCCAAGTATTTTAAACTTTTCGGTGGCACTAGTTTCTCTAACAACACTTTATCATCCACAAACCTCTCAGCTCCTTTAGTCCACGACAAGGTTAATATCCTGAGATTGTTCTTTTCCATCAGCTTATACTCTGAGCCTCTTCTGTGGACTTAACATTTTGAAGGCAGACTATTGCCAGCTCCTGAGGATTCGTGTCCTGTAGGCAGACAAGATTGCTGCTTGATTCACCATCTCTAACGCGCACCCTAAAAAGTGGTAATGATACGAAACTTGTACTAGGATGAGGTACAGGTTGCTCAAGAAGACCATTGCAGCCCTGTAAATAAATGGTCTTCAAACTATCAATGCTACCTATACTTTCTGGTATCTTCTGAATCATGTAGCAGGACGTGAGGTCCAGTGTGTGCAGCTTTCTCAGGTTACAAAGACTTTCAGGTAGAGAAGTAATACCTGAATTAAAAGACAAGTCCAAATGCTCAAGATTGGAAAGGGCGCAGATACGGTCCAGAAAACTGTCAGATCCACCTTCACGAAGGCACCACTTTAGATTTAAGTATTGTAGATTAGTTAGGCCATCTAGAGATTCTGGTAGCGATCCAATACAATGACATCTTGATAAGCTCAAATATTGCAGGTCCGTGAGGCTTGACATAAACTTCCATATATTTTCCAAATTAGAGCATTCTGACAAATCAAGATGCAACAATTTTTTAGCTTCCCGAATGATTCTGGCAGTTCTTTAATCCTCTTACAACCTGACAAATCAAGATGCAACAATTTTTTTAGCTTCCCGACTGATTCTGGCAGTTCTTTAATCCTCTTACAACCTGACAAATCAAGATACATCAGACCCTCCATTTCTCCGATTGACTCTGGCAGTGCAGATATAGAAGATTTTTCGAAGACTGAGGTAAAGTAATTTGTCAGCCTAGTGATACTATCCGGAATAACTTCATGTTGTACTCTTGGAGCATTAAGATACCTCAACTGCTTCAATCGGCCAATTGAATCTGTCAATTTATGAATGGAGCACTCGCTCAAGTCCAAGACACGCAGGGATTTAGCAGATGCAAATGCAGCACTATTAAGTCGAAATTCAGCCGAGGCCATAAAACGGAGTGCCCTTATCCTCCGTGACTCCAATGGCTTGCTACAATCATTGAGTAGTGCATAGTGGCAGCGGTTTTTTTCCCAGTGTTGCAATCATTGCCTGCAAGAAGAATTTCGTCGCCCATCACCGATCTTGCTAGATCGTGCACGAGGTCGTGCATGGTGAACGTTTTCTGAAACAAAAGCCATTAGCAGTGTCATTTTTATATTTCAAGCATTTGACGCACTAACAAATTTAACAGCGACATGTAGCATACTGGACCAATTTAAGCTACGCAATTGTGTGGTTCAATCGATTTGATTGACCTTACAGAAAGTGCAAAAGATTAAATGAAACTGCATCTTTGAGCATTATTTTTGTGTTTGGGAGTAGAAAATAATACTATGTGCTGCGTGCATCTCAAGTGATAATTGTGCATGATAATTTAGTCTATAAAAACTTATTCTACTGATCAATGATGCTAGTTAGCATAAGCACAAATGCTCCGCACACCACCATTATGCAAAATACTGAAGTTTAACCTCACCTTTCATGCACCAAAATTTGAAGTATGACTCTTACTTCTATGAGATCTAATACACCAAAGTGGCAAAGTTGGATATTATGTTTTCCCCTCGAGCCATTAGTTCTATAGGATTGTTTCTTTTACTAGCATACAAAAATAACATAAGTAGTCAAAATAATCAGGAATGTCCTCGGTGTGCTTTTATGTGTGGGTATATGCTTATATGGGGTGTGATGTGGTATGTGCACGAGCAACTGAAATTTTCTAACAAGTTACATGGATAAGTTAAGTATGTTTTAAAATGCATCAACCACCGAAAGATTGGATAAACATGTGCACCATATAAACAAGCATCGTATGAATTCCAAAACAACAGTATGAAGCAAATAATAGTTGTGTAAATAATAAAAGTCGTGCACAAACTTACCGGTGATACCTTCGAATGTTCAAGGAAAGAAAGATTCAAAAGCTGAGTAATATACATCTCGCCGAGCTCCCAAGCGGTGAATGTTGGTGTTGCCACAATAAAACAAAGAGAAATCCACTGGTGAATTAGATCATCTTTAGATATCTTCCATCCTTTCGGAAAGATTGCCCAATAGGCAAAGCAGAGCTTCAAATATCGAGGCATAAAAGTATAGCTTAACCTCAAGGATGCAAGCACCCGTGATGCAGCTTTATCTTTTGGATCTGAAGAAGAAGCAGATTCTTTCCAGATATTACTGTCTCTCACTTTCTTCCAATGTTTATGGGTCATAGTTTCCAAAATAGGTCCAATTGATTGAGCTGCTAAAGCCACACCTCCACACTTTGCTGCAATGGCTTCCCCTATGTCCTTCAACTGTTCTTTGTCATCTCTAGATTCAAAGCGACTTTTTTGCTTTATTATAGTCCAGCACATCTCATCCGTGAGTGATGCTAGCTCATGTGGGGGAATGGTCGAAATTTTCCTTGCAATCTCCTCATTGCGTGTGGTTGCTATAACAACCACCTTGCTACCCTGTCCAACCTTGAGCATGGCAATCAGACTATCCAATTGGCAATCATCCTCCTCCCACAAATCATCTAGAACAATCAGAATCTTCTTATTGGCGAGTAGGTTTGCAAGTGATCTGTCTATCATCTCCTTTTCAGTGTACCGACTCTCATTCTCTGACAGTTGACTTATTAAAGAATTGCCAATTTGTTCAAATCAAATGTCTCGGACACATAAATCCACACCCGGACATAGTCTTCAAATTGGTTTTATTATTGCAAACCATTTTGCCAAGGTCGTCTTGCCAAGGCCTCCAATGCCGTGTATAGCAAGGACAATGAGCTCTTCTACTATGCTCTCAGATAAACAAACCCATATTTTATTTCCTCTTCGGTCCTCCCAATGATTGATACCGCAATGGTTGATGATGTTTCACGCATTTGTATGACTTTCAGCTCATCGGCATTAGTGCCCGGCAGTAACTTGAAATTTTGATATTCATCTGTGATCCCCTGTAGTTCCTCCCTCATCGTCTTCATATTTTTAGCCATTGTGAACTTGGGGCCGATTGTGCAACAAGGCATCATAACTGCTAGATGTTTCTTGATGGAGAACTGCAAGAGATAATCAGATTAATTGTTATTCATTGGCAAAATGGTTGGTGACATTAGGAAAAAGACTATTTTAGGCCAGAAAGTTTGATGCATGATTTGGGTTGCCTAGCATAGGAATTCCATATTTGATTTTGAATATCCTCATGCCGGTCATTAATTTGCAAGAGATAATCAGATTTGAGTATAGGGATCTCACCTTCCACGTTGGCTCAGCTTCAAAATCCTCAATCATGTCGGCGATGTCATACATCGCGTCGGTGAGACGCTTGAGCCACAACTCCATGGTATTGTTGGTGTTGGAGTGCTCGGCGTCTTTGAGGAGCGCCTCGATGGACTCGAGGGTACTCTTCATCTGGTTCAGATCCTTGTCGAAGTGCTGCTGCTGCTTGATCTGTCCTCCCACGAAGGAACCAATCTGCTGCCCCACCTCCTTCAAGAGTGCGGCGGCAATCATGCCCCCGATTCCCGCCATGGCTCCTGCTTCTCTCTTGTCAATAGCTGGGATCCGCAACAGGATTGGAGGAGAATGGGGTTTGTGGACTGGATCGGCACAGCAAGTGCAGCCGACCTCACCTACTGAAGTGCGAACGCGGTAGAAGCCTAGGAGGGGAGAAATGGGATCTTATCGTCACAGGTTCACAGCAATAATGTTTGACCCCACCGTAGACGAAGACCTGGTCAAGTCAAGTCGTTGCATACTTGCATTGTCCAGATCGTTGCATTGTCCCGCACACGATATTTTCTCACATTGGACGGTCGAGTGTACAAAATTCTGATTTGATTTTCATGGATTGTTTGATTTTCTCGGAATGTATCTTTTTTTTTTTGAGAAACGGTAAGTATATCAGGTGAGACATCTCGCGGTAAAGATGAACAATTCACTATCATGCCAATTATTATGTTTGAATATTTTCTCACATTGCACTTTTCTTCGCACTCCCGTCTCTAGCTGTTGAACTAGAGGCTGGGGCGCCCAAATGCATCTCAATTGCTAGGTATGCTACCCATGCGTGCCCCATTCGTCCAATACAAACTAGAGGCAATTGATCACACCCATAAGCAGGGAAATAAAATGCATAATCATTTTCGTCTATCTGCCATTCTTTTTTCTCCACCATGAGGTTCGCAAAATCCCAAACCGGTGAATACGTACAACAAACAAAACTGCTTATTCCACAAACAGAACTGAAGTGAAGAAACACCAAAAAGAAAAACAAGAGTGAAACACACGATACTACAGTTCTACAGCATCACATTGTCATGCGGTCATGACATCTTCGAGTAGCAGGTAACGGAGGACAGCAGCCAAACATGGCTATCAATGCCACAACTACCTACTTCCAGTTGAGCAGCGAAGGCTTGATGGTCAGCGTTCTCGAGCGTACACTCACCAGAGGTGTCCCCCTCCTCTCGAGCCTTCGCCCCTCCTTGTCGATTGGATCTGCAGGTTTCTCCACCTGAGTAAAACATGGTTATAACATTTACAACTTAGCAAACAGATGATCAAGTACATGTTTCCCCAGAATGTTAGCACAATGAAAGTGTAGATATCTGAAAGGAAAACAGACTAATAATACAAAAACCAGCAATGCAAGGATGCAAGAATAGTTCGGTTCTTTAGCCACAAGCCCACAAGGATCCAAGTTGCATATGAGTCACAAGTCAAAGTAACATTTATACCATTCGTTGCAACAACCTCTTCCGTTGTTTGCTGTTTGTATGCTAAAAGTTAGATGGGTGGATATATAACTACGTAGATATAATGTTTGAAAGGGAAATCGTACATTATTCATTTTCCAAAAATACAGCTACAGAAAAGTAAATAAACTAAGTTATTTTATGAGTCCAAATAAAGCCTCAAGATCATGTAGCTTCGACAACAACATATATTAACCAAAATTGCAAATTCATTATTGTGTGAAGTCCATGAAATATAGTGTAATACCCCAGATTTAAAAAATGTATTTTTGACAAAAACGGAAGATAGTTGACCAGGACTGATTTTTTTTAACCATATGTCATATGGGACAAGACAGATAAATACCAAACCCAGCCAGCTCCCTGTCCTCATCCGACCCCCTGCCCTAGTTCATCCACCGACCTCGCTGCTAAACATCAAGTTCGTGAGGATTCATCGGCAGCCAGCGAAAGCCCCTCCTCTGTACTGAAGACCATCCCAAGCTAGAGGCGCAGCTCGTACTGACTGGTTTGTTTCCTTCCATATAGTCCAGCAGTTTATTAGATTACCGGCGAGCATTTTTTGAGTAGGTCCGGCCGTGGTTAGCACTAGTTCTCGGTCTCGCTTCTGTTTCAGAATTACCTAGCCTGTCTTGATCTAGCTGTAGTTTATTCAGAGGGTGTATATGAATCAAGGAAATCTGCTGCCTATCAAATACGTGTAGCCCTATCAAGTTCTGATCGATCAATGGTCTTTGTTTTTTCAAATCAGAGTACTAATCGATGCCACCAAGTGCTAATTATTTCTGTCTCTAATTGGATCTGGTTGCTTGCACATGGTGGCTTCCGATGGTTGTGTCATCTAGGAATATGATACACACGCATAAGCATTGGAGTAAGCATAATTGGTAGTAGTAGTAGTAGTGCATGCCATCCAGCGACTATTTAGTCTGCTCTGTTTATAGATATACGCATGTGCATGGTCCCTGTTGGTTAACCCTATATAACGGCAAGCGCTAGGTACAATTTAGAATTATACCGTTACCTTATCGTGGTCTAGTTTTTCTGAGTGTGGTTTCATTCATCCACAGGTGTGAGGATTTCTGGTGCCAATATAAATTCTTCCGTTGGACGTCGAGGTCAAGGCAAGTGCATGAGGAACCTTGCCTCTTTATGCTTGGTTGTGCTGCTGTCGTGCTTCCCGTGTGCTTGGTTCTTATTTGGTGTTTCTTCGATAAAATATATTCCTTCTAAACTCCACGGGTTGAAGTTTTGTAAATTCCGAGGAAATACTGTGGCAGGTCGGTAAATTCCGAGCCGTCACGTTGGTAAATTCCGAGCAAACACTGTCTTTTCACATGATGACTAGTCCCCATCACATGTGCCAAAACACATAGTTCAATGGTCAGATGATTTGTGTGTGGGAGTGAAGTTCCAATGTTGTTCATTGACTAATGTCTTTATGGTTCCATATTGTACTTGCTGAGTATTTCTGTACTCACCCTTGCATTTCCATTTGGTTTTCAGGTACTAAAAAGCGACATGCATGGGATATGGGCGTAGCAACTCTAAATCATTTGGCACATCACATATATACCATATACTCCCTCCGTTCCAAATTACTTGACTTCCATTTGTTTGCATGCACATGTATCTATACATGTAACATGTCTAGATACATCCACATGTGGAGAAAGGAAAGTCATCTAATTTGAAACGGAGGGAGTAATACATAGTGAACACTTATATTTTTGTACCAAGTTTCGATGGACCATTATATATTCATGTCTAGCGACTTACTAAGATTTGTGAACCACGTGGATGTTTTTTCAATCTGTAGTGTTACTTGCTATGTGCTTATTATTATTTGCATGTCGTGGATGTCCGTATATTCAAGAAAAACCCTGTCTAAATTTCTTATAATCTTTGTACTCGATATATATTGTTGTAGCGCAGTAACATTTCTGGTAGGGTTGATACCTGGGGTGTTACACATAGGATGTCTAGATGAAAAGGTAAATACACACATGCACATGCGCTCACACCTCTGAGAGAGAGAGAGAGGGGGGGGGGGGGGGGGGGGACGGGGACGGGAGGGAGGGGGAGGGAGAGAGAGAGAGAGGTGATCCCAATTGAGTATGTTTTTTATCAGACATATTTCAAATAGATTATTTCTGCAGCAAAAGGAAAAGTGACCCCAATTGAGTAGACATAGTTTTAAATATAAAATGTTCAGCTAAACCTTGAGCAGTCCAATTAACATGCGAACAGAGGATTATTTTCTGCCACAAATGAGAAATCGATGCCCCCATGTTCATTGTTGAGGAAAAAACATATTTTTGAACATCAAATGTTCAACTGGTACAAGTAGCATATGAGCAGAAATATACTGTTTAGTGGAAATAGCTAGTTAGTTTATAAAAAATGGTCACAAGGGAAATTACCTCCAACGACTGCGCAAACATTAGCTGAGAAGCATAAGGCTGACACACGGTGCTCCATAAAGGCGACTCGTGAAAGGCATGGATGCCAAGTTATACTAAGAAAATGTCCCTCATAAATGAGTCAACAGATGCTTTTGATCAGATCAATGGTGTACCACATGATGGAGAATTATTGATCTAGACCGCAGCATGCAACCAATGCCTCCCTCGAGACACCACCCCTGAAGTTCGCCGTAAAAAATTAGTATAACATTTGGGTCTAAGGAAATTACTGATGCATAGCTTTACAGGGGTGATCCTGAATTTATGTTTCTTCTTACCAGTCAATAGGAGAATCTGCGTACTATTTGTTCAAACAAGTGAACATAATATATGAAGGAAAACATACATCTGCCAGTCTAGAGACAACAGCAGCAAATAGTTTAGCAATTGTATCTCTAATTTCTAATGGAGGCACTATCAAAGAGGTAGCAACAAGAACAAAAGTGTGCTACAAAATCAGAAAGTAGAACACCAGGAAACATATCTTCCAAATAAATACTTATACTGGAATTTTTCCGACGAAAGCGACCTTGATAAACAAACCACTGGATCTATTAATGATCTGCAATACCAAGTTTCACTAAAGGGCACATGAGGCAAGATGCATACACACAAACAGTCCAGTGCCTGCTACCATTGCTGATCTCAGTCAGAGAGATAATCTCGACATAAAAATAAGAGAACAAAACAAATAACATGTGAGTTATAGTACAACACAAAAACACATGAGTTATAGCACAACATTAGCTTTGACATCATACTGATTTTTTCACTGGAGAGTAGTAAAAACCAAGGTACACAACAGACTGCAGAGCTGGCACATGATACAGAAATGCATAAATAAGTGCCAAAAAGGGCGTCACCACATAAAAGTGCTTAATTAGAGTTGGGATATATCCCTAGAAAATAGGTGTTTTAGCTTGATGCCATCTTGCTAACAGTTATACCAATAATATAATTAAAGATGATTTAACTCGAACAAAAGCAGAGTAGATGCAAGTAACCAAATAGAAATTGTTATCTATCAATGGTTAGCATAGCTACTGTTCTAATCCATAGAGATCTTGTTGAAGATCCGCAGAATAAACAATAGGCACGATGGCTATGCTTTGAGTACTCTAACCATGATGGGAAAAGACCGAACCAATTGTATGGGAAGCGGCGCTGATGGCCTATTTTACCAGAAGTTTCATAATGCTTCAGACGAGGTTGCAGGATCTAGCATCAAATATCCTCTCCACACTATCTCTCCGATTATGTGGATACTGCCAGATTTGTGGTCGTAACGCAGGGTCTCGCTCCAAGAATAATATACCTCGAAATACAACAGGAATCAGAAATGACTCATTTGCTTGAGGCTCTTCATCTTGATTTTCTTGCTGCTGTTCCAATTGAAGAAGCAGTGGTAAAGATAGTCTGGTAAATGAAGTAGGAGGATCTTCCACCCTGAAGAAGGTGCCTCTGTTCTCTGTCTCTTAACCATTTTCAGTCCAATTCCCAATTCCTAGAAAAACTGATCTCTCTAATAGTCTCTTGCTCCAAATTCAAGCAACTACTCAACAGGACAAATCTACAGTTCAAACAATAAGAAAACCCCTTGTTAGGAATTTGAGATTGAGGATTATGTATTGATGTACTCGTACTGGAAAATCCCTACAACTTACCAAAAAATAAGGAGGTAGGACTGGATCGGTGGAGCCGTGGAGGGGATAAACGCCATGTCCTGATGTGGCGCGGAGCTGTCTGCTGCGTGGTCTGCTGCTGGCCGCCGCCCGCCGGGTTAGGGGAATGGAGGGTGGCGTGTGGCCGGGTCGCCAGTGCTAGTCTCCGGGTGCGGTTGGGGAGGGGGCGCAGGTCTCCGATCTCGGCTGCTGGTCGCCGGCCGCCGGATCGGGGGGAGGGGAATCGGCCTGGCAAGTTCTCGATCTACCTGGTAAATGCTGCTATTTCCTAAATGGGCCGAAATCCTAAGGCCCATAACCTGCAGCCTCGATCCCTGGAGGGGCCAACAGGTCTTTTTTTTCTCTAACCTGGGAGGATCACGACTAACCACCGAGTAGCTGCTAATTTTGCTAAAAAAAAAACGAGCTGCTAATTCAAAAACACATGTGGGTGGGGACCTTCAAGCTTCAAGCAGCTAGTGCATTCCCTAGCGTGAGTTCATACACATACATTGAGAAATTTATGACAGGCACATCCTTCTTCTAGTACCAAAATGGGAGGAGCTCAAATTTGTTCCCCTTGTAATCAATGGCACTGTCGAGAAACCTTTCCAACTTGAACTTCTCGGCGTCTTCCCAGACACTTGCGTCCCTTCTAATCGTCCAAGCATCGAGAACTGGTATTTGGGATGGAATGACGTAGTTGTTGATGTGCAAACCGTCTATGGAGAGGTGAGCCCGAGGAGCGGCACCGGGGGATGCAGTCGGGATGTCTCTTTGATGACCGCCTTAGGTAGGTCATGGTGGCGATGTCATCTACTGTCACAATCTCTTTTTCGTTGGGGATGTTGCTCCTCAACTCCTCTTACAGCTTAGACATAGCGTGTGGGTTTGTTTTAAGCTCTATCATGACAAACTCTATAACCATAGACGTTGAGCATGTTGCTCTCAAATCCTGTTGCAGCTTAGACATGGCATGCGGCGACTCTGACCGCGCACATCATACTTGAAATGAGACCGTTCACATGCTCGGTTGGAAATGAAACAATGGATCGGATCAAGGCATATCTCGGGCATGAAACTCGGGTACGTAAAAACCTGTACAGGCTCCGAGGAATCTGCAGCGTGATTTCAATGAGCATTAGGTGCGTGTACGTTTACTAAAGCCGATATGAACGTGGATTCTCCTCTGATAGGACAAGCCTCAAGCCAACAATATCTCGATCGGCCACTCGTCGGACAACGATGTGGCCATCCCCACATGTCGTGCCCACGCTCCCCAGATTGACCGGCAAAAACCCCATCCGCACCCTTGTTCCATCGCCACCCTGGAAATGGGCATACGAATAGCGGAAGATCTGTGATATTTGCAAAGGGTGCTCGTTTTCTTAGCGCTTTTAAAGGATAGAACACATCATTGATTGTGATACCAAATTATAGCCATATTGAAACTCGAATATACATAATAAAACAAAATATGGAGCTTAATTTAAGTGTTAATCTTTGTGACATGATAATAACAACACGTGATTTACATGTTTTATCTACATAGTAAATTATTTTCAGAAATTTTCACGATTTATATGTCTTATTTCCTGAGTTTGTAACAAATTGTATAGTAATCCGACAATATGCAAAGAGTGCTCATTTCGTTAGTGTTTTCAAAAGGATAAAAAATATCATTGTTAGTGATACTAAATTATAGCCATATTGAAACTGTGACTATACATAGCAAAACAAAATATAGAGCTTAATTTAGGCGTTAATTTTGTGACATGATAGTAATAACATGTGATTTACATGTTTTATCTACATAGTAAATTGTTTTCGGAAATTTCCACAATTTATATGGCTTATTTCCTGAGTTTGTAACAAACAATTGGATGCGTTCGTCATATATGGAGGAAAGGCCTCTTCTTGTTCGTTAAGCTTTGCTTAAATTTTTTCATTTAGCCATATGGACAAAAGAAAAACACGGCCGAGAGATCCAACGAAGAGCATGGACAAAACTGGTCCTCCTATAGGCTGCGTTCATCTCTAGTTAGGGCTTTTAATTCCCGGAGTTTTTCCCTCGACGGCTTCACGGTGCACCGCCAGTAGGTGTGTACCTAGAAGGCTAGAAATGAGTAGTTAAAAATATCTTTAAGATATCACAAAACAATTATCACCAAGATGACGACATTAATTCATGCATTTGCCAACAATTTATAATTGCAAAAATATCACAAAACAACGATCTTCAAGGTGGAGTCTCTCGGGATTCACAACAATACAAGTAGACGTTGCGGTCGACTCTAATAGAAACAAGCACCTAATGAAATTCCCATGAATTTAACGTTCAATTGCATCAAGAACTTAACTAGACCAAGCGCTCGATCAACACATAATATCCCGAATCAAACTGAGACCATAAACAAGTTGGAAGCCGGACGGAATTCAAACAGCAACTCACGACACATACTTAGTTGCAATTGACCTTCAATTCAGACAAGCAGTACTACCAGCTATCATTTTTATTGCCATTGAGATTCAGGGTGCTTGGGCCGGTCCAGATCGAGCACCGCCACAAGCTAGTTCTTCTTCGCACCACCGCCAGTGGCATAGACGTCGCGCCTTGCTGAAGCCCCGGGTAGCCAGGGCGCCGATTTCGTGGCGGAGACCTGCAGCACCGCCATGCGGTTAAAGTCCTCGTACAAGGCCCTGACAAACAACTCCTGCTGCCAGACGACGGAGCCCGCCACGGGGCCCAAGGGCAGGAAGCTCACTCTCCAATTGTTACGTACCATGCCAACACCTAGGCGACTAGGGCTGTCGTACTTCTCCAGCGATCGGTGACCGCCGGCAGAAGGGCTAAAATCCCCACGATCGGATCTGATTCCTCTCCCTCTCGAGAAGGCACTGTTCGGGCTGATCTCGGGGTCGACCTGGTCGACTGCCCAGCCTTGGCAGTGCGTCTTGTTTTAGGGTTTGGTTCGGTTTGGTCATGGCGGCGGCTGAGAAGAAGGGCGAGGGAATCGATCAGCGGGCAAGTTTGGCTCTGAACCTGCTTTGGAGGATCTGGTACGCAGTTTGAACCTCAAGAGGGAAGACATAGGCGGAGTATTCGTGGAGAAGAAGAAGAGCAAAGCTGAACCGGCGGCCTCGAGAGAGGACCGCCTGAGCCAATGAGTGTCCTGAGTGTAAACTGTCGTGGGTTAGGCAGCCCCGCGACAGTGAGAGATATCCGCACACTAGCGGAGCATCATGCCCCATCCGTGCTCTGTGTGGTGGAAACTCAGCTCCACAAGTCACGGGTGGAAAGTTTAGCTCGTTCTTTCGGTTTGACAAGAGTTTTGCTGTTAGCAGTTGTGGCCGCAGTGGAGGAACTGGCATGTTTTGGAATGATTCAATAAAGATAGAAATTTTACCCTACTCCCAGTACCATCTCGATGCAGTTGTTACAGAAGAGGGAAAGATCCTTGGCGTCTCACCGCTGTTTATGGCGAGGCCCAAGTCAATGAGCGCCACAAGACGTGGGAAATGCTCAAATACATACGTTCGTCTAACAACCTTCCTTGGCTGTGCATTGGAGACTTCAACGAGGTTCTCAGTCGCGAGGAGCATGAAGGGGTTAACGAACGGAGTTGGAACCAGATAGCTGGCTTTCGTGATATGGTTGACGTGTGTGGTCTATGCGACTTGGGTTTCAAAGGAGTTGCATGGACTTTTGAGAAGAAAGTTGCAGGAGGATCCTACTGCCGTACAAGACTTGATCGAGCCTTGGCGTCTGCATCCTGGTATGCAAGGTTCCCGGAAGCAGAAGTGCACCACCTTCCTTCTTTCGCGACATCAGATCACCTTCCAATACTACTGAAGTGCGCACCCCGGCAGCATCACGGTTGACATGGGTATGCCTATCGGGTACCCTACCATGAGGGTACCTGGTGCACGTATCGACTAGGCCCAACTATCAGAGCCTACATGAAGCCCATGAAGGGAGGCCCACGAAGATGGAGTATCCTCCAAGTTTGGCGAAACAATAGTCGGTTTAGAGTTTCCTTACTTGTAAATCGAGTCGGTTACGAACACCCGAGACCCAGCCTATTATTTAAGGACTGGGAGGGCCATCGAACCAGACACGTACTTTCAGAGCCACCAAAACCCTAGCGAGATCGACATCTCGCCGGGACCTTGTAACCATCATATTCACAAAGCAATAACAGACAGGCAGGACGTAGGGGTGTTACCTCCACACGAGGGCCCTGAACCTGGGTAAAATCTTTGCCCTGCTTGTCAGCCGACGATACTTCCAGCTCTACCACGTTCTCTCCCCCATATTCATAACCTAGGGACCTTAACCATGGGTCTTGATGAGTCTACCCCTCGTCAAGTGGCGCCGTCTGTGGGAAAGAATAGCGCTGGACTCGAAGTTTCGCCGGTCCCAACAGCAAACGGCAAATCGCCGATCACACCAGCAAACGGCAACTCGCCGATCTCATCTGCAAACGGCAACTCGCCGGCCATGTCAGCAAACAGCAACTCGCCGATCCAGGCGACACACGGCGACTCGCCGATCCACTCGAAAAGCGGCAGCCTGCCCGCTTCACCTGCAAAAAGCGCATCTGCTCTTCCAATGAATTTCAATCCGCACTCGCCGAGCTTCAGGAGGCGTTTTCCGGCCTTGAATCAGGTTTGAGTTTGACTGTTGGAGCATTCAATTTTTTCGTAAACAATCTTGGCACGCAGGACTCGACAGATCCGCAACAACTGGCGCTGGGCGCACTCGAGGCTCCGTCGACTGCGCTCGCCCCGTCGTCGATTCCTGAAGCCTGCTCGCCCGCAACAACCATGTCGACCGGCGAGATCGACAGGTTCATGATGACGGAACTCCAAGGCGAGGAGGCAGAATCAGCATACCGCACAAGCAACGTCGACTTCAACCTACCACTCGACGAGAGTTTCGACTGCGGGATCTCCCTCGATGACTTCTACGAGCCCGCGATTCATAACGACAGCAACGTCGACTCGGAGATCTTCACCAACACCAACCTCGACTCAGAAATCCATAATGGCTTCGCCAACACCGAGATGAGCATAGGCGATGAGCACATCGACAACGAGATTCGCCTCGAAGATCTACTCGATGAACACACTGGCTCTGACATGAGCCTCGACGGCGACGTCGAGTCCATGACTGGAATCGACAGCACATACACCTGTCCACGGGTCACGCCCCATCAGGTCTACGTGGCCTTCTCCGCAGAATCATCCGCAGACGCAGCCGCTCGCAGGCCTGCACAATTCCCATGCACGGTAACCATGCCGGATGGGGTCACAACCTTGACAATCACGGAGGAGATGGCAGCAAAAGCAGATAAAGTCATAAAGGAGTGCACAATGATGCCACCAAATTCCACCCCAGAGGAGATGTTGACCTTCCAGTACTTCAACTGGCAGGAGTCAATTCGACTGCAAAACTACCGAGCGACGCTCGAGAGCGCAAAAGGCAAGCCAGCCTCTCGAGTGCCCGAAGAAGGGAGCAATCCCTCGGGTCCACAATGCAACCAACCCCACGACCTAGGTCGCGGTTGGCAAGCCTTCCAGAACATGAAAGGGTAGCAATCACCCGTAACCTGTCGTTCATGACAGAGGACGCTAACGGAATCCCAGTGCCCAAAACTGCTGCGGGTGCATTATTCTCCGTAGGTGCTTACCTCAAGGCAATGCAACCTCCGGCGAATGACCCTAACGCAGCCCTGCATCGCCAACAACTCAAATCGCTAGCTCTAGCGGCACAGGCTATACAGCCAGAAGACAAAACTCCAGCAAGGAATCGCGATCGCGACATAGTCGACTCACGACACGCAGCACATCATCGCAGTGGTCGCAGCCACCACTCGGATGAAGGAAGGAGAAGCACGCGCCGGCACAGGTCCAGCAGAAGCAGATCTCGAAGATCCTATAGCAGCGATTCATACTCTGATCGCGAACCAGAGCCATGCGGAGCATTGTGCTTCACTCGACGCATCCGTGAGACGCGGATGCCCAAAGGTTCAAGTTGACAGGCGAACAACCCAAGTACAACGGTCGCCAAGAACCTTCCGGGTGGCTAGAAGATTACAGACTCGCCGTGGCATGCCAGCGTGGCACGAACACCACGGCGATGCAGTACATACGACTCATGCTCGAAGGAACTGCCCGCGACTGGCTCAAGGCACTCCCTCCATCATCATACGACTCGTGGGACGATTTCCGCAGAGACTTCATCAAAAACTTCGAGCCTCTATGTGAGCGCCCGAAGACATTCGAAGAATTAAGGGCATGCACTCAACGATCAGACGAGTCGTTGAGATCATACATACGGCGGTGGACCGAAATACGCAATTCGGTTGGCAAAGTGTCAGAAGACAGGGCCATGGATGCCTTCATACAAGGTCTCGCCAGGAAGGACTTCAAAGAGGCACTGGTCGTGAAAAGCCAACCTCCCTGGCTGACCTCATCAAAGTTGCGACTGAGTGGGCAGATGGAGAGGATTCTGTACGCAGATCCCGTGCTTCCCCACCACGCGACAACTACGAAAGCGGCAGTCGAGGCCGCAGAGATTCATACAGAGAAGATCGCAGGCGCAAACGTTCCAAACGTCCTTACGACGATAACAGACCCGAGTTCATGGCGGCTGGATACACACAACCCGGGAGGACCAAGATAGAAGCAATCGACGCTCGGATGATCGACGGGACAGTCGAGATCGCGAGCAGCGGAGCGACAGCTACAAAAGGCAAGAATGGCGCAAACGCAGCGACGCAAAACCCGAGCGGTCATTCGAGGAAAAGATGGACGACTGGTGCAGATTCCACCTCTTCAAGGGGGACGACGGAAAACTACGCTCCAATCACACCCTAAGGAACTGCAGGGAATTCGACCAAATGGCGACTGACTACATGATACGACTCAAAAGGTACGGCCCAGCACCTGCTCAGCCCACGCCTGCACCCGCACCACAGCCGAACGCTGTGCCCGCTCTCATGGCGCCACAGCCGCCACCGCAACCACCACCACAGCCTGCTCCAGGCGCAAACCTCGCAGGTGCCATACAACCCGTACTACGGGCGGAAGATGATCAATATCCACAGCCCCACGGGCAGATGTACATGATACAAAAGGGTCGCCCCTCTAACAGGCAGCAAAAGCTAATCACTCGACAGGTGAACATGGCTGTCATGGCACCTCCTGCCGTGCCCGAATTTCTGAAGGGATCGGAAACCATCATAAGCTTCAGTCGAGAGGATCATCCCCCAGCTGTAGTTCGACCAGGGCACGCGGCTCTGGTACTCGACGCGCAAATAGGAGGCTACGCCATGACCAAGGTCTTCATGGATGGAGGCAGCGGCATAAACATCATCTTCGCGGACACGCTCCGCAAAATGAACAGGTCAGTCGAAAACCTCCCAAAATCTTCAAATACCTTCCACGGTATCGTTCCTGGCAAAGCAATTAGCCCAGAAGGCACCATACAACTCGACGTTACGTTCGGGGACAAAAGCCACTTCAGGACAGAGTCGATTGAGTTCGAGGTCGTCGACTGGAAATCACAATACCATGCTATTCTTGGTCGCCCGACGTTTGCTCGATTCATGGCGGTGCCACACTACGCGTACCTCACGCTGAAGATGCCAGGACCAAAGGGAGTCATCACTGTCCGTGGAAACTTTCAAAGGTCCGATGCTTGCGACCGCGAGTTCAGCAAAATCTCCGAGATGTTCGGGGTGGAAGAATCACTCGCCGACTGGCGATTTCCAACGACCGCACACTCCTTCCGGAGCATAAGAAGTTGGCAGTCGACAGATCCTTCAATGCTACAAATGACACAAGGTCGCATCAGGTGCACCCGACCGATCCGTCCAAGACAGTCAACATATCTTCGAGCCTGCCTATCGCATAGGAAGGCGCGCTCGTCGAATTCCTCCGTGAGAACTGGGAAATATTTGCGTGGTGTCCAGCCGACATGCCAGGTATTCCCAGGGAATTCGCCGAGCACTCTCTCCAATTGTTTCCAGATGCAAAGCCAGTCAAGCAAACGATGCGTCGAATCTCCGGCCCAAAGCGAACCGCAGTCGAATCTGAAGTCGACCGGTTACTCGCAGCAGGATTCATTAGGGAAATCAAGAAATCACAATGGGTGGCCAACCCCGTACTCGTAGAGAAGAAGCATACAGACATCCTTCGGATGTGCGTGGACTTCACAGCGCTGAACAAGTGCTGTCCAAAGGATCACTTCCCGCTACCCCGAATCGACCAGATCGTCGACTCCACCGCCGGATGCGCACGACTCTCCTTTCTGGATGCTTACTCAGGTTATCACCAGATAAGGATGAAGCAAGAAGACGAAGAAAAAACGGCGTTCATAACCCCACTCGGGGTCTACTGCTACACAACTATGCCCTTTGGGCTCAAAAACGCGGGTGCAACATACCAGCGCATGATGCAGGACTGCCTCAAAAAGCAAATCGGACGCAACGTCCAGGTCTACGTGGATGACATTGTCATTACCACAAGGGAAGAACACACACTCGACGATTTGAGGGAGACGTTCGCAAACCTCAAACGCTTCCATATCAAGCTCAATCCTAAGAAGTGCACGTTCGGCGTTCCAGCCGGGCAGCTCCTAGGGTACCTAGTCTCTGCCCGTGGAATCGAAGCAGACCCGGAGAAAATACAGGCCATCCTCACAATGCAAAGGCCTTCAAAGCTTCACGATGTGCAGAAACTAGCAGGACGAGTAGCAGCGCTCAGTCGATTCATCAGCAAACTGGGTGAAAAGGCTCTACCATTCTATCGACTGATGAAGAAGGCGGACAAGTTCGAGTGGACGCCAGAAGCTGAAGCAGCCTTCACAGATCTCAAGCGGATCCTCACAAGCCCTCCGATCCTCGTCGCACCTAAGGAACGGGAACCACTCTACCTGTATGTCTCGGCTACAAACAGGGTGGTGAGCACCGTACTGGTAGTCGAACGCATGGAGGAGGGGCACATCCAAAGCATACAACGTCCAGTCTACTACCTGAGCGAGGTTCTCTCCATATCAAAACAGCGGTACCCGCACTATCAAAAGCTGGCATACGCTGTATTCATGTCCTCAAGGAAGTTGACACACTACTTCACCGAGCACCCGATACCGTGGTAAGTAACTCAGCAATCGGTGATATCCTCACAAACCCCAATGCAACGGGTCGAGTGCAAAATGGCTCATCGAGCTGGCTCCAAGAGACATCAAGTACGAGCACCCGAAGGCTATCAAAGCACAAGTCCTACCCGACTTCACAACCGAGTGGATAGAGGCCCAATTACCTGGAGCACCAGACGTGTCCAATTCCTGGACCATGTACTTCGATGGGTCCAAGAAACACGAAGGCGCAGGCGCAGGCGTCATCCTCATATCACCAAAAGGGGACAAGCTACGTTATGTTTTGCAGATGGGATTCAAACTACCCTCCAATAACGAGGCTGAATACGAGGCTCTGATCCATGGCATGCGGATGGCAAAAGCACTTGGGTGCACTCGATTGATGATCTACGGCGACTCCAATCTCGTGGTGCAGCAAACAATGAAGGCCTGCGACGCAATCGCGGACAACATGATCGCTTATCGCGACCTGTACAACACACTGGAGGGCAGCTTCGAGGGCTGCGAGTTGAGGCACATAGGAAGGGAAAGTAACGAAGAAGCAGACATGCTAGCCAATCTTGGCTCAACTGGCGCACAAATTCCACCTGGTGTCTTCCTCGAGCGCATCGAACACAGATCTATCAAGGAGAAACGAGAGCCTCCTCCGTCGACTACGCCAGCCAAAAGCAAAGCGCCTAGCACAGAGGACCCCCCAGTCGAGGTACTCCTCATTGAGCCAACTTGGACTCAACCTTTTCTGGCTTACATACTCCGCGCGAGCTACCAGATGACATAACCGAGTCCCGACGCGTGACTCGAAGATCAAAAGCATACACCGTTATCAACGGCGAGTTATACAAGCGCAGCATATCAGGTATGTTCCAAAGATGCATCGCATTCGAAGATGGCCAAGCCATACTTCGAGACATTCATGCAGGTACCTGTGGGCATCACGCCAGCAGTCGATCACTCGTAGCCAAAGCCTTTCGCGCAGGGTTTTACTGGCCTACAGCACTCAAAGACGCGGAGGACATAGTCAAAAGGTGCGTCGGCTGCCAGAAATTCGCAACAAGCCGCACGCACCCGCATCGGCGTTGAAGACTATACCGCTGGCCTGGCCTTTCGCCCAATGGGGGCTCGATATGGTTGGGCCACTCAAAAAATCATCGCATGGCGGGCATACTCACCTACTGGTGGCAGTCGACAAGTTCACAAAGTGGATCGAGGCGGTCCCCATCACAAATTCGACTGCTACTACGGCAGTCAACTTCATAAAGAGCATCATCTACCGCTTCGGTGTCCCAAACAGTATCATCACTGATAACGGCACAAACTTCACGGCTGAGGAGTTCAAAACCTTTGCAAAGAGCAGGACATTACGCTCAACTACGCATCCGTGGCGCATCCACAATCCAATGGCCAAGTCGAAAAGGCCAATGGACTTGTGACGAGTGGGATCAAGAAGCGCCTCCTGGTGCCACTCAAAAGAGCTGCGGGTGCTTGGGTCGAAGAACTACCATCTGTGCTATGGAGCCTACGCACAACTCCCAACACTTCTACGCAGTTCACCCCATTCTTCATGGTCTATGGTGCAGAGGCAATTCTGCCATCAGACGTAAGGTTCAATGCGCCACGAGTTGAAGCATACAATGAAGAAGACGCGGAAGAAGCACTCGAAGACGCAGTCGACTTGCTCGATGAGGCGCCGACACGGCCTTGGCCCGCACAGCTGTTTACCAGCAGG